>JACEIK010003326.1:62603-94806 GCA_018107945.1 Datura stramonium | reverse complement strand
AGTTAAGCCTATTTTCTGCACTTTCAGGCTATCTTTTGCATATTTTTGCTCCAACACCTATTTATCCTGTAACCAAAGAAAAAGTGCCTTATATCCATATAAATATACCTAAGTCCATGTTATTTTCTTAGTTTTGTGCGTCAAAAGTTTTGTAAACTCACAACACATCAGTGAGCAAGATTGATTGAGTGGCTCGTGTCTAAGGCGAGCATCCTAACAAGAATATGAGTGGGAGCGGGTACCACACCAGTATAGTACATGGATTTCTAGAGTCCCCTACAGGTCATGACTGGAAGGGAAGAAATAAGACCCTCTGGTATGTGTGTATATCGATGTTCAGTGACTGAGTATCTATGGTGATGTGACTGAGGTGTGTGCCCAACATATCACCATTTGTTGTGTTATTGATGTATTGTAAGAATTGTGAGATTTAGACTGAGTATGTGTATTTAACTAAAATGAACTTATGGTTATGTGCTTGTAATCTGAATTGTTGTGGCTCGCAATGACTTGCTGGACAGAATATTTAAAATAGAATTAGTGATTGAGTTGTGAAATCTTTGAGAATGACTTGTTATATACTCTAAGTGGTTACGTGATATCTACCATTTATTAAAGAGTGTGGCATATGTGGATGTTTATAATGTTGTACATGTTGTAAAATATTGGTGAATTATTGACTGTGCAGCTAAGTCGAGCTACTGCCCAATACAGCTGTAGGGGGACTTATTCCGCCGCAGCGACACTGTGGCAGCGCTCAATCAATAACTGTAGCGATGGTCCAATCCAATGAGCAGGTCGATTAGCACCCTAGTAGTTTTAGATTCCATAAATTAGTATGGTTATGCATGGATGATGTTCGGGACTAATTGCATATTTTTTCCTATATCTATGTGTGTTATTATGTAAGGTTGGCTGATGATGCCTACCAGTATTGTGTTTCGTACTAACACTACTCCTGCACTTCTTTTTTGAGTGTAGAATTCGATCCAGGAAGTTCATCTTGACCTCACTTTTAGAGCAGCAGCAGATTATTAAAAGGTGAGCGATGCAGGATGTGCTGTTCTACTCCTCCTATGAAGATGTCTCTCATCGAGATATTTGCAATTTTTTAGTTAAATCAAACTTAGACGTGTGCATAGACATCTAAAGTGCAATGACAACCAGGTTTTCGGATTATTTTGTAGGATTTGGTTCCTGAATCTCTTAAATTATTTTGATGAATTTTTCATTTACTTCCAAAGGTGTTAAATTCTTTCTGAGTTTAGGGAAAGTAGTTGAGATTGGTTGGTTCGCCCACTGGGGTTAGTGTGGGTGCCACTCACGACAATTTGGGATGTGAAAGTACTTGCATGTTCTCTAGTTTCAGTTATGTTTCCCATATAATCAGTATATTACAAGTATTGATTGAATACTTTATGTGCTATGTCGTTTTATGACATAGATCCAGGTATTCATACTCAGACCAATAGTTAGACACGTTCCAGACTCTATCAGTTGTCAGTGGTGAGTCCTCATCTTCCGAGGATGGGAGTTATATTTTTTTATTTTAGTATATTTCTAGTTATAGATTTTGGAGTTAGCTTGGGGCTTGTCCCAACAGCTCATCAGAATAGGAGACGCTTTTAGACAGTGTAGTACTCATTTCAGCTTATGACTCAGTATTGCTATTAGATTTTATCCTTTCCTTATAATCACTTAAATTTCAGTTAAGCTTTCACTCAAATATAATCTATTAGATATTGTTATGTTAAAATTATGCTATGCCATGGATTAGCTTGGAGAAAATCGTGGTTCTAAGTCTAGTGTCACCTCCGGGGTCTAAGCTCCGGTCGTGATAGATATTATATGTTTCTTTTTTGTGTGATTTTATAGCTATCCAACTTTCGATTTTCTTTTGCATTAGCCATTGTGATATATATTAAATATTTAAGAAAGTAGTTTAATAATAATTTTATCTATTATTGAATCTTTTAATAAAGAACAACAAGTTCAATTAATATTTTTAAGAACCTTCATATCTTTAATATAGTGTAGATATAGAACAAGTGTAATTGTCAAAGGAAAATTTTTTTCATTTAACTTAGCCATGTAGGTGCATTTTGTGAAAGGACACTTATATAAGTTACAACTATTTCGTCCAAAATTTCATGATCTTTTAAACTAATTTTCTTTATATCATATTCTTGATAAAGTGCAAATTAAACTGACATGAGTGTTGTTTGCATTCTTCCTTTTGTTTGTACCATTATCCTTTTGTCACACCCCAAAATTGGGGGAGGGCGTGACTAGCTCCTGATACCAAGTTTGTCACGCCCCAAAATTGGGGGAGGGCACGACTGGCTCCCGATACCTGACTGACCGGGAAGCCGACTATATAACATCTATAACTATAACACTTAAGTTGTCCAGACCACCTATCACAATCAATTGGAGTACAAATTGGACCCATAAGGTCTCAGCAATATAGGATAAATAATTGAAATGCCAACACGGATATGACTATGCTAAACAACCAACCGAAAGCTGATAAGGCCACAAACTAAATAACACTATAAATACTAAGTCCACAAAGCCTCTAAAGAGTAAACTAAACTGATGGTTGGAATAGGGTTCCGACCTACCCATAACTGCATCTCAATACTCTAACTGAAACAAAACCAGATCTTAGCCTAGAAAGAAAGGAGCATACCTACACATCTGCTGATTTCATGAACTGCTATTGCAACTAGCAATCCTAACCTATACCTGCACCTATATCACAAATGTAGGTCCCCAGGAAAGGACATCAGTATGAATGAAATGTACTGGTATGTAAGGCTGAAAACTGTAAATATATGAGATATTAGCGATAAGTTGCCAGATATAAGGAATAGTAACAACCTGGAATCCTGAAACCAAAATCTTATAATAACTCAATACTGAAGTGCAAATGCAACCAAGTAATGCACTAGAAAATATTTTTGGGTGAAAGCATGTCCTTATGTCCCACCACTTCATCTCTCAAAGTAGTCACTTTCTTTTCTAAAACTTCAACTTTAGCAAAAAGGCACACCAATTTTTCAACCATTGGTTGCATGGCCTTCTTGATGGCTTGCTGGATCATGAGAGGTATTTCTTTGGCTAACTCCAACAACTGGCTTTTATGAGAATGAGCCATGTGTGTCATTTTCAAAAGGGAGGCTGGCAGAGAGGAGTTGACTCTGTCGGCTTGTGGTGACCCTAGGGTTGTGCCAGAGAGCATGGAAGATGGGGGGCTATTTCAAGGCCACCATCACCTTGGGTCGCTTGGAAGCTGGGGCATCCTTATCAGTTTTGGTGGCTATATAATCACTCCATCAACCCTCATTGTTCTATCCAGTGGTCTGAATATAGGGCATGTGGCCCATAGGCATAATGTACTAATGAGCCTGGGATAAGGCAAAGAAGTTACCTATTGCTTGTCTTTCCTTTTGAATTGTTTTGCAATGAGTTCCCCCATATTGATGTGTTTCCAATCCATGATGTGGGCCACAAGAATTGCAACCTCAATGGGGAATGTGTTGTATTCTTGAAAGGGATAATCCAGGCATATACCAAATCAAGCCACATGCAAGCTTCAAACTTTAGATCATGGCGATGAATTATTCCTTTTGATGTAGCCTACTGTGGTTGACCTATTGCAATTATTTTTGTCACCCACTTAAACTAATTCTCTCTATCTTCGACCTTCCTTTTGAACTTTGAATTTGGATGAATCGGTTCAGCCCCATAGATGGAGTTGATTTTCTCTGGGGTAATGCTTATTTCTTGACCCCATACTAGCATAAATGGAAGGAAAGGCATTGTGTCGATTTGTCCTTTGTGCTATAAGATGGTTTGCCCTGCCCTATAGGAGGCGTAGAATTCCCACACCAACTCAGGGAAGTAAAGGTCCACGGGTATGGTGAATGGCCCCAATCACAAATGTCGATCTGACTGTAAATGTCTGGGAAGTCATTCATGAAAGATTCCACCTCAAATTGAGTCTCTGTGGTGATTGATTAGGTCTTCTTGAAGGGAAAATAATACCCCTCCATTTTATTCATCCTAAAACGAAGTTGTGAAATTTGTTGGGCCTCCTCATCATCTAACTCTTGAGAGGTAGTGGTTGTTATTGGGGCTTTCCCTTAGCTTTATTGTCTACAGATGGATATAGATTATGTAAAATAATGTCAGTGCCATACAAAGAGTGTAAAAGGAAACACAAACCAAACTAAATAACAGAACAAAATTCTAAGGATTGGATGTTAAACAACTGGCAAGAACAAAATGTTTGTGCTGGCTGCACCGGCTGATCACAGGTAAGACGCAGGTGGAGAGCTGTGGAACCCCAATGAACTGCTAGTTTCTAGTAGAGAACTGAGTAGATGTACTCTAAATTGGCACAACACCGGCGATTTGCCGATCCTGAACCGTGAAGTGCCGATGAAACGCAGGGTATTACCAGTGGCCTGTAGCTTCACGCCTAGACCTGTGTTTCATTAGGAATTTTTCTAGGCATGCCCAATGATTCACCAATGGAACTCCACTCACTCTTACTCCAATTCAACCACCAGTAATCCTTCAAAAATCACGATTCACCCACTTACTGCACATCACTATTATTTACACAAAGAGTACAAACAACATACACTAATGATATTTCCCTTAAGAACAATGTCACCTTATCTATCATCGGGTAAATCATACATTTTAAGCCTTTGGGGTTACTCAAACTTCACCCCCAACTAAATCATGAAGCATATTCACCAAAGAAAACACCCACATCAATATTTAAACATTTAACCATCACCACCAACAAACCCACAATATGGAAAGTATTCAATCAATAAAAATCACAAAATGGAAGATGGGGAACATGCGTGTGACTAAGATCAAATCATGCTTGCATTCAGATTCATAATCATAATATAAGCACATCAAAAACAGTAGACACATACCAATTTGAGAAGTGAGAGTGAGTAAGGGATTAGAATCTTGGTAACTCGCCCAACTATGGTGCCTTCACAGTGATAAGAGATGAGATGAAATGAAAGGAGTGAAGGAGGAGAGGTTTTAAAGACTAAGGTAGGAGAGGTGATTGGGTAGGAAGAAGGTGGGTGTTAATGGTGTTAGGTTGGGAAGATGGGTTTTGGGAAGTTAAAAAGTGGTGGGAGTTTTGATAAAAAGAGTGAGAGAAGGGTTTTTATTTGGTAGTTGGAAAGATTTGAATGGAAATCCCTGGGTCGGCTCGGTCAATGGGTCAGTCAACACTTTAAATGAAGTTCATACCTTGACCTGCGCTTAACCGACGATTGCTGGTGAATGCCGGTGTTTCACTAGTTTAACTGCCGGTGACCATCGTCCTTTCAGTTTACTGTCCTGCAACCGGGGTTAGACCGGTGATTAGTAGTTTGGCACTGAAATTCTACCAATTATATCACTGATGATACGCCAACTTTTAGGTGTACTGGTTTGAGCCGAAGCCCATCCGACAATTCGCGTATTGTCACTGGCATAACGCTGGGGAGTTGCTGGTTTCCTCTCATTTTCTCCACTTTTTCTGCTTTACACCTATGACAAGGCGGTGCCTCGAGCTTTTGCACTAGCATTTCACTAGCCTAGCGCAGTTCCTGCCCTGTTCTTATCCACCTAATTTAACATCCAGCCCACCTACATATCAAAAACAACAAAAAAGCATAAAAGTGCTCAAAGTAAAATTGCTTGGGTTGCCTGCGCCTTAGTTAACATCGTGGCTCAACAGGTGCACCTTGTCTGCTGTGGTTTGTCCAGGTACATGACCTCCACTTGGCCAACCTCCTCCAATGCCCCCAAACACTTCTTCACCCTTTTCCTATTCACCTTGAATTTTGACCCATTTTCTCCCTCAAGTTCAATAGCACCCTTCCTAAAAACTTGGGACACCTTAAATGGGCTTGACCATTTAGATTTGAGCTTTCCTAGGAACAACATTAGTCTTGAGTTAAACAACACCCATTCTCTTGGGGAAAAATTTTGATGCAGGATTTTTTTATCATAGTAATGCTTCACGCGACCTTTATAGATGGATGTTCTTATATGCCCTCATTCTAAATTTGTCCAACTCATGTAGATTTTCTACTCGCCCTTGGAATGGCTTTCCCCCAATCAAGGTTCAAACTTTTCAGCATCCATAGGGCCTTATGCTCTAGCTCAAGCTGGTAGGGTGACATTCCAATTGGTGTTTTATATGAAGTCCTATACACCCACAAGGTATCATCTAGTTTCTAAGCCCAATCTGTTCTGTTCATATTTACTATTTTCGTGAAGATAAACTTGATTTCCCGATTGGAGACTTTTTCTTGGCCACTGGTCTGAGGATGATAAGGGGACGTACACCCGGATCATAGAAATGGGACAAGGTGCCCCGAGAGACCCAAGTTGACCCATGACATAAGCATACATCTAATTCAATCATATAAGCGGAAGACTTAGCATAGAGAATGTAATCATAACATAACATAAGGGAAAACAGTACAATACTTATACAATACGGTGGAATACAACTTTTAGTCGAACAAGCCTCTATACATGAAAGGAGGATTGACGAGAAAACTCCCCAACTAATCAAACATCCAGAAACTGAAGGAATAACATAGAGTGTGAACATGTAGCCCTCAGAACATGAGGACTCACCAAGAGCTCTGAGAGCAAGTCCGAATCCATCTATGGGTGAGGATGAGCCTGAGAACTGGGACCTGTATCATGAGATGATACAACTAGAAAGTATGCGGTCAGTACGTGGAATGCACTGAGTATGCAAGGTACGCAAAACGGACATTTTATAACATATATGAAATTCATAAATCATCATAAGAGTAGGACGTCATGCTCGTATCATAAATCAAAATAACATATCATACGACTCAAGGTTTTCAAAACATTCATAACATAATCATAGTCATAATCATAGTGGAAGAGCTTTTCTTAACATAACTTGAGCCAACATACATAATCATAACATGTATAAATCATGAGGAATAGTGGGAGATTCTCTTAACCGACATACCTCACATGAGCACGAATGAAGCACGACTTTTAACCCTAGTCGGGAGGGTGTTCGTACCTTGCCAAGGGTAGGAACCGTGAAGGGAGTTATCACACATGAAAAGGGACATTTTGTCCAAGAAAAAACATGAAAGGGTCCCAACATATCTATGGTGGCACGTAGTTCAGCCCCGAACCTACTCGGTGATCAATACTACTCCCAAAACATATATAGTGCTCATAATAATACATACTTGAGTTTTCGAGCTAGTTAAATCATAATAATCGTAAACATGCTTGAACAGACGTGAACTAGCCATGACTTGAGGCCCGTGAGTCGGCCAAAAACATAATTCATGCTTAATAAAATACATACATACTTGTAGATGATGCATATAGTTTAAATTTCCATAATATCATAATAGATAACATAATATATTCATAATTTAATTTATAATGCATGTTGGGCTTATCAAAACATCAATGGTCTAATGGATCACAAATCGGTTTATCATGGGCATGCTTTATTAAGCTTAGTTGCTTAGAAATTCGAAATAATCCATATTAAGATTAATTTAGAACTCGAAAGACGATCAAAATCAGTAGATAATGATAGGGTTTTAAAATCACAAGACCTATAATTAAATCATTAAATTTTTATACAAACCGAATATAAAACCCCATGAGTTTTTAAATAAATTGAGTAATTAATAGAGAAGGAGAATGGGTGTGGAAGAATCCATCCATTGAAGACCCTACATACCTGGGATTATCAACTCCTAACCCTCCTAAAAGCCCGAGAATGAAATTGAAGGAATTTAGGTGAAAAGCTTGAAATCTCCCCTTATATCACTTGTCAAATACCTTGCATGCATGAATGGGAGTTTAGAATAGGTAATTCTCTTAAAAACCCAGCTTTCCCAATCCAAAACGACGTAGTTTAGGGCCTTATATCATGAAAAAGTCAAAAATACCCTTAATGAACCTGCCCTGAAAATTGGCTGGGTCGTGATCTCAACCCGTCACCTACACTGGGAATTCTTACCCTCCAACAACGAGCACAACCAACGGCCTATGGCTTCTCCTAACGGGTCGTTGGGTCTCCCATTGTTTACACTATTGCCCAGCCTGACCCTAACCACGACTGCAAAGGACGACCCATTGTATCCCACAATGGGTCGTCATACTCTCGTTGTCTCCACTGCCACCATCCTTTCCCCAACCAACGACAGCATACAACGACTCATGGTTTGATACCACGAGTCGTTCTATGGTCCATTTTATGATGTTTTTGCAAGTTTTCTGCAATTTTCAAATTCAATTCCCAGGTGTATTCTTAGGCCTTCCCAGGGTATTACAATATCTCACCCTTGGAAATATTAGTCCTCGAATGTAGGAAACAAGCAGCAAACAGAAACATACAATTATCATACCTAAATTCTAACTATTTTAACCGAAATTTTAACGTAATGACTACCTCTGAACCAAACCACATAGCTGAACTAATCTCATGCTTCACATACACAGTCATACACATGAAAGAAACTTGAACACATGAACTTAACATGAAAACTAAATGGGACCATAGAGTAGAATTGATACCTCAAGTCGGAACTAAGCCGATAGAGAACAAATGTGGGTATCTTTCCATCATATCCGCTTCGGCTTCCCACGTAGCTCCCTCAACATGCTGATTTCTCCATAAAATATTAACTGAAGCTACTTCTTTGTTCCTCAACTTCTGAACCTGACGATCCAAGATTTAAATAGGAATTTCTTCATAACTGAGGCTATCTTTTACTCCAATGCTGTCTACCGGGACTACCAAGGCTGGATCACCCAAACACTTTTTCAAAAGTGACACATGAAACACCGAATGAACTAAAGATAACTCCAAGGGAAATTCAAACTCATATGCCACCTTACCAACTCTCCTCACAACTCGGTAGGGGCCAATATAGCGGGGACTGAGTTCCCTTTCTTTTCGAACCGCATGACTCCCTTCATGGGAGATACCTTTTGAAATACCCAATTGTCCACATCAAACTCCAAATCTCTTCCCTTTACATCAGCATACGATTTCTAACGACTTTGATCGGTTTTTAACCGGTCCCTTATCAATTGGACCTTCACCATCGCCTCGTGAACCGCATATGGCCCTATCATAACTGCCTCACCAACCTCAAACCATCCGATGGGAGACCTACACCTCCGCCCATAGAGGGCCTCGAATGGTGCCATCTAGATACTAGAGTGATAACTATTATTATAAGCAAACTTGATCAAGGGCAAATGATCATCCCAACTACCCTTAAAATCCATAACACATGCCCTCAACATATCCGCAAGAGTATGGATTGTTCGTTCAGCTTGGTCATCCGTCTGCAGATGAAAGGCTGTGCTGAGCATGACTTGAGTCCCAAGTCCCTTTTGAAAAGACCGCCAGAACTGGGACGTAAACTGAGTACCTCGGTGTGAAATAATAGACAAGGGCACTCCATAAAGTTGAACCAACTCTCGAATATATAATTTGGCATAATCATCCGCTGAATCTGTGGTCTTGACTGGTAGAAAGTGTGCAGCCTTGGTTAACCTGTCTACCACCACCAAAATGGAATCATAGTGTCGTCGCATATGAGGTAGGCCTATAATTAAATCCATGTTAATCTCTTCCCACTTCTATGTGGGAATGCTAATACCCTGAAGTATGCATCTCGGCCTTTGATGCTCGAATTTCACTTGCCGATAGTTTGAACGTACACCCGGATCATAGACATGAGACAAGGAGCCCCGAGAGACCCCAAGTCGACCCACGGCATGAACATGCATCTAATTCAATCCTATGAGCGGAAGACTTAGCATAAAGAACGTTATCATAACATAACATAAGGGAAAATAGTACAATACTTATGCAATACGGTGGAATACAACTTTTAGTCTGATAAGCCTCTAAACATGAAAGGCGGATTGATGGGACAACTCCCCAACTAATACAACATCCAGAAACTGAAGGAATAACATAGAGTGTGAAAATGTAGCTCTCAAAACATGAGGACTCACCAAGAGCACTGAGAGCAAATCCGAATCTATATACGAGTGAGGATGAGCCTGAGAACTAGGACCTGTATCATGAGACGATACAACATAGAAAGTATGAGGTCAGTACATGGAATGTACTGAGTATGCAAGGTAACTAAAATAGACATTTTACAACATATATAAATTAATAAATCATCATAAGAGTGGGATTTCATGCTCGTATCATAAATCAAAATAACATATCATACGACTCAAGGTTTTAAAAACATTCATAACATAAGCATAGTGATAATCATAATGGAAGAGATTTTCTTAATATAACTTGAGCCAACATGCATAATCATAACATGTATAAATCATGAGGATCAGTGGGAGATTCTCTTAACCGACATACCTCAAATGAGCACACATGAAGCCCGACTTATAACCCTAGTCGGGAGGGATGTTCGTACCTTGCCAAGGGTAGGAACCGTGAAGGGCGTGATCACACATGAAAAGGGACATTTTTGCTGTGGAAAAACATGAAAGGGTCCCAACATATCTACGATGGCATGTAGTTCATGAGATCTGGGGCTTAACCTAAGCCCCGAACCTACTCTGTGTTCGATACTACTCCCAAAATATATATAGGGCTCATATATATATAAAATTTTTTTAATAATATTGTTAAACATAACTTGAGCCTGCAAACGTAATCATAAACATGCTTGAACATATGTTAACTAGCCATGACTTCAGGCCTGTGTGTGTCAGCCAAAAACATAATTCATGCTTAATTAAATACATACATACTTGTAGATCATGCATAGAGTTTAAATTTCCATAAGATCATAAATATAAAACAAAATTATTCATGATTTAATCATAATACAGGCTATTTATAGAAATATCATTGATCAATGGACATAAATCGTTTATTTATAAGCAATCAGCCAATTGATTAGAAACTCGAAATCAGGCATATTAATATCAATTTAGAACTCAATGATAGGGTTTTAAAATCACAATACCTATGATTAACCAATAAATTATTATATAAACAAATGAGAAACCCCATGAATTTTTTTAAAATGTAATTTGAAGTAATTAATGAGAAGGAGCATGAGTGTTTGTCACGACTCGATCATACACCCGGATTGTACACACGGGACAGGACCCCAAGAGATCCCAAGTCAATTCCATGGCACATGCATAAAACTAATCTTATTCAAATAAGCGGAATGATAGTCATAAAACATAGCGAAAACGTAATTATATCATAATCTCAAGAAATACTGTGCATATACACAGCGGAGCACTACTCACTTGTCTGAAAGCCTCTAATACACACGATGGGTTGATGAGACAAACATCCTCAGCCAATCCCACAAACAAACACAACAACACAAAGTTCATCAAATGGCCCTCGAACACAGGACTCACCAATAAGCTAAAAGCGTAAGCTGAGATAGACTAAGGATAAGGATGAGCCTGAGATCCGAACCCTGTATCATGAACTGATACAACATAAAAGTATGCGGTCAGTACTTAAAATGTACCGAATATGCAATGTAAGTAAAATGGATATTTTAAAAGTAAAGTAAACTCATAAATAGTATAAGAGAAGGAAACCATGTTTGCATCAAAATCTTTGAAATAAAACATAGGGCTCAAGACTTCCAAATCATTCATAATCATTCTTTATCATAATCGTAAGTAATCATTATCAAAACATAACTTGAGTCATTAACACTATGTCAATGCATAAAATGCGGAACAATGGGGGACTCATCATAACCGACACCATTATGGTATAGCCTTTAATGATGCCTCATTATCTCTGCTCAAGTGGGCAGAGCCGACCCTGGATTGCCAGGCAAGGGTCATGCATAAGGCGTGATATCACAATTTGAGGGATAATTATCAATACATATTGTCATTTATAAACCCACGGCACATGGTTATGGACACAGGTGTAGTCCTTGAACGCCGGGCTGCTCGGTGCTAGACATGACTCCCAAAACATACAGCTCATACATAAATCAATATCATCATGCATTAAGATTCGTTGGCTAGAAAATAAAATTAATCTTAATTGATCCCCTTTAAAATACTTAGCCAAGAATCAAAGGTCCTTCATCGGCCAACATTATAAATCGATAAAACATGCATCTGTTTCATAAATCGTAAATCATTCTTCAACATGTGGGCATTTCAAAACTTCATCATATTCCATTGTTTCAAGATATAATCATAAACATGGTAGCTTGGAAATCATTCTTTCCATCATCCATAAACTCAAATTATTGAGTAGTCATAAATCATAACTTTCATGAACTTTCATCAAATGGGCATTTTTGATTTTCAAATATTGGAACACGATTTTTGAAGAAAAATGTAAAACCAGCCCATCATTCATAATTAAATAATTAAAACTCAATTAAATCATACCCATAAAGAGAAATCACCTTTTCATGCATTTGAGTAAAACTCTCATAGACTTGAATCGGAGGATTCATGATTTAAGTCGAAATTGGGCATAGGTGGGGAAGAAATTCTACCCATTGTAAAACCCTACATACCTGGAAATGGGTTGATTCAAAACTCCTTGAATACCCACAAAGAAATAGATGAAAACTTGGGGAAGAAGACCTTGAATCTCCCAAAAATCTCTCTAAAAGTTTCGCATGAGAATGGGCATGCATAAAGGACTTAACTCATATTACCATACTCAAAAATATCCAAAACGACGCAGTTTAGGGCTAAAATGTGGGAAAGGTCAAAAGTGCCCTCTTAAATAATTTCCCTGAAAACTGGGTTCGAACGGACTAATGACTGAACCAATCCAAGTTGTGAAACATACCATGACTCGTGGTATTGAGTCATTTAGTCCACTGCTTCATCTAATGCCTCGGATCCTTCCCACAGATCACAAGATTGAGCTGCATCAAAGACCAGCCTGGATCTGCTACCGTCAACGCCTTGACCAAATCTCGCTTCCTTCCCAATGAGCTTTCTCACCACAACTCATTGTTGACTTCCAACAAGTCGTGGTTTCCATCCATCATCTGCACTGGAACCTTTAACCCATGAACGAAGACTTGAAACAATGGGTCATCCCTCCTAACGACGAATCATGGGATTGCCTAAGTCCAACCTCCCCCATAACTGCGACAACGACTCGTCCCCAACAATGGGTCACGTTGCATCTTCCATTGTCTCCACTGCTTCCCCGACTTCCCAAAACCACGACAAATTTGTGAAGACCCATGGCATCTACCACGAGTCGTAGGGTCGTCCGTTCTGTGATGTTTTTTCCAGTTTTCTACACTTTTCACATTTAACTCCCGGGTCTATTCTTAGGCCTTTTCCGGGTATTACAATATCTCCCCCTTGGGACATCTGGGCCCCCTAATGTTTGAATCAAGCAAAGAAATGTAAACATACAATTTATCATAGCTATATACCGATCATTTTAACCGAAATTTCAAGGAATGAATACCTTCGAATAAAACCATATCGCTGAACCGACCTCGTACTTTACATACACATTCATATACATAAAAGAAACTTGCACATATGAACCAAAACATGAAAACTAAATAGAGTCATCATAGGACAAAACTGGGACACCTTTAAGTTAAACTTTAGATGGTAGAGAACAAATGTGGATACCTAGCCATCATGTCCGCCTCGGCCTCCCACGTAGCCTCCTCAACCTGCTGATTTCTCCATAAAACCTTAACTGAAGCTGCTTCTTTGTTCCTCAACTTACGAACCTGAAGATCAAGATTTCACCGTAATTTCCTCATGCATGAGGCTATCCCTTACACCAACGCTTGCTCCACGACTACTAACTGATCAACCAAGAACTTTTTCAAGAGCGATACATGAAACAAGGGATGAACTGAAGCCAATTCTGAAGGCAAGTCTAACTCATACGCCACCTTACCAACTCTCCTCATAACCCGGTAAGGACCAATATAGCGAGGACCGAGTTTCCTTTCTTCTCAACCGCATGACTTCCCTTCATGGGAGATACCTTTAGAAATACCTAGTCATCCACATTAAACTCCAGATCCCTTCTCCTTACATCAGCATACGATTTCTAACGACTCTGAGCGGTTTTTAACCGGTCCCTTATCAACTGAACCTTCACCATCGCCTCGTGAACCGAATCTGGTCCTATCATAGCTTCCTAACCAACCTCAAACCATCCGACGAGAGATCTACACCTTTGCCCATAAAGAGCCTTGAACGGTGCCATCTGATAGTGGAGTGATAACCGTTATTATAGGCAAACTCGATCAAGGGAAAATGATCATCCCAACTACCTTTGAAATCCATAACAGATGCCCTCAACATATCCTTGAGGGTCTGAATGGTTCGTTCGCCCGCCGTCTATTTACGTATGGGAAGGCTATACTTGAGCTTAACCTGCGTCCCAAGTACTTTTTGAAAAGAATGCCAAAATTGAGAGGTAAACTGAGTACCTCAGTCTGAAATGATAGACAAGGGCACTCTATGAAGTCAAACCAACTCCCGAATATGCAACAGCATGCACCATTCACTAATCCATGGTCTTGACCTGCAGGAAGTTTGCTCCTGGTTAACCTGTCTACCACCACCCAAATAAAGTCGTATTGCCGGCGAGTACGGGGTAGACCTGTAACGAAATCCATAATTATTCCTCTCACTCCAAAGGGGGATGCTGATATCCTGAAGTACACCTCCCAACCTTTGATGGTCGACTTTCACTTGTTAGCAGTTTGGACATTTAGCTATGAACTCCACAATATCTTTCTTCATACCATCCCACAAATATATATCTCTGCAAGTCCTGATACACATCTTTTGGATCCTGGATGAATAGAATATATGGTACCATGTGCCTCATGCAATATTCGAATCCTCAAATTATCGATGTTTTTAACACACCATCTCCCCTTTGGGAGAAGACCTTCACCTTGTGACTCCTCACCGCCTTCTTCAGCTTCATCAATATTGATCCTCATCTCTGCCTTGACTTAACATCAACCACCAAGGAAGATTTTGACCCGTTATGTACAATAACACTGCCATCGGTCGAGTCGTATAAATTTAACTCCCGCCAGGTGTCGTAAGGACATCCTTTACCAACTCCTTCCTTCCTCATCCACGTGGGACACACTTTCCATAGAGTCTCTGGCAAGCGCACTGCAACCAAGATCCATCGTTCAGTGGTAAAGAACAACTGGCGTCATAGTCCTAAAGTAACCCAACCACCTCCTTTCGGAGATTTACATCTTTCTATGTGAACACATATTGCAAGCTCTAGATCCGTAAATACATCCATGTGTACCCTATACAAGTAATGCCGCCATATCTTTAATGCAAACACCACCACAGCCAACTCAAGATCATGGGTCAGGTAATTCTTCTCGTGACCCTTCAGCCGTCTCGAGGCATATGCTAGTACCTTTCCCACACTGCATCAACACACATACACAAATCAACTCTAAACATTCAATATAATAAAATATCACACTCTAATGTCAACATTAGTGCTGAAGTAAGTCGGGTCTTCAACTCTTGGAAGCTTTTCTCACAAGCATCCGACCATTGTAACTTTACCTTTTTTCTGAGTCAACTTAGTCAAAGATGCCGCAATAGATGAGAAACTCCTCAACAAACCCCCCTCCCCCGGTAGTAGCCAACCAGGCCCAAGAAATTCCAAATTTCTAAAGGATTCACCAGCCTAGGCCAATTTTCCACCGCCCCTAATCTTATGAGAATCCACCCTTATGCCTTTTCTTAATACCACGTGACCCAGAAATTCCACCGAGTTCAACCAAAATTCAACACCACAATTCTGCATGCAATGATTGCCTTGAATTGCCCTGCAAACATTATTCTGCTGAGGCGGCTCCTCCTTTCTCCTGGGAGTATATAAGAATGTCGTTGATTAACACGATCACAAACATATCCAAAAATGGCTTGAACACCCTGTCTATCAGGTCCATAAAAGCTGTAGGAGCATTGGTTAGTCCAAAAGACATAACAACAAATTTGTAGTGACCATACCTCCAATGGTCTTTGGGATCACTCCGAACTCGAGCCGGTGATACCCGGACCCTAGACTGATCTTGAGAAGCACTTGGCACCCTGCTGGTAAAAATCATTGATTCCGAGCAGGCACCGGTTCTTGACGGTAACCTTGTTCAACTATCGATAGTCAATACATATGCGAAGGGAACAGCCCTTCTTTTGAACAAATAGAACTGGTGCACTCCATGGAGATTGGATCGGTCTAATGAAGCCCTTATCCAACAGATCCCTTAACTGATCCTTTAATTCC
Source organism: Datura stramonium (assembly GCA_018107945.1). Lineage (NCBI taxonomy): Eukaryota > Viridiplantae > Streptophyta > Magnoliopsida > Solanales > Solanaceae > Datura > Datura stramonium. The sequence continues at coordinate 78,425 of JACEIK010003326.1, read as the reverse complement.
TTTATCTCGGCTGGAGCCATCCTGTAAGGAGGGATAGAAAAAGGCAGCGCATCTGGCAATAAATCAATACCGAAATCAATTTTCCTTTCTAGAGGAACACCTGGCAAATCCTAGGAAACACCTCCTGATATTCGCATACCATCGGAACGATCAATAGCTAGGTCTCGGACTCCACATCCTTAACTCTAACTAGGTGGTACATGCACCCCTTAGAGATCATCTTCCTAGCCTTAAGATAGGAAATAAACTGACCTGCTGGCACTGTCGAACTACCGTTCCACTAAAAAATTGACTCACCCGAAAAATGAAACTCCACGGTATGGGTCCTACAATTAATTGAAGCATAACATGAAAACAACCAATCCATGCCAATAATTGATCTTGGGCAGATTTATATGCCAAAGTGATACTCAAATGCGTCATTTCGTCTTTTTTATCTATCGTTAATTGTACATTCTCATGTAAATTGTACTTAAAATGTGAATTTATACCAACTAAAATACATTTAGTGCTATTTCTTGCAGAAAATATAATTCTGGATGAAGCCAAGATGCTGGAGAAATGGAAATGGACTCGGAAGCGAGCAAGGAAAAGGACAAGGAAAGCATGAATTAAAGGCTCCGCGATGGAGCTGTGTCACGCTCGCCATCGCGGATGCATTCTCGCCCGGATGCTGAAAATGCCCTGGCAAGGTCTGCACGCCTCTCGTGGTACCGCTGGCTACTATCACCCAGCCATGGCGTTAAGTGAAGATGCGCGTTGGGGCCGTGGCAAGTTGGCCAAGCCCCGCGTTGCACGCCATGGCACGTTGTGCTTAAATACCCTGATGATTGGATCCCAAGAAGGGTCCGTCAGTTTGTGGGCGTGTCACGGGAGGCAGTGCTCCGCGATGCACTCCGTGACACGTTGCTTGTTATTCCGGGAAAATTTTCACTTGGCCATAAATAGAACACTTAGGTTCATTTTAATTATTCTGACTTGGTGGAGCAAGAACGTGGGTTACAGGCAGTTGAGGGGACGAAAATCCTAGGTTTTGCTCTCTATCTCTTCTCCTTTTATTTCAATTGTTTGTATGATTTACACTATTTGATGATGTTTAATCCACAAATGAGTGGCTAAATTCACTTCTTGCTGAGGTTAAGAACATTTGTAAAGAAATGCATTATTGATCATTTGTTTCATCTTTTCTTCCATGGTTGTTCTATTAATTTTTGTTCTCACCTATTGGAATATGGTCAATGTTAATGTATACTAAAAGCTTGTTTCACCCTGAGAGAGCAAGAAATGGAAAGTTGTGAACTGATAGGAAGCATGATCTTTTCTTGCTTCAAAACAAGAGAATTGATTTACCTTCAGATAGAAATATACCTGAAAGTCGTATTAGTCAATTACGGAATCTGCTATGTATGGCTAGAACATGAATTTCTTTTTATCACAGAAATGTAGGTGGGAAGGTTCATGATTCTTAAGTTGGGTTAAATACGAGAGCTCAATCCATAGGCAATACCTTGATCAAAACTATGTTATCAATAAATGTACGCATAATTTATTTCTCTAAATGTTCGTTTTAGCCTCAGCATGCTCATACTTATAGTTCAGACTCAAATTGTATTCTGTGTGTTCTTTTAGATTTAGTATAAATTAGGAAACAAAATATCAAAATCTTCTTCACACTCGTTGTCTCGCATTTTTAGAGTTAAAGTTTATTGACACTTGATTAGATTTCGGATACCTTAGTCCACTCTGTGGGATCGAGCATTCTGGCTTACTTGAGCCATTTTACTACTTGTTCGACCACGTGCACTTGGTGTGTATTCATCCAGACAGCTGAAATGCTTGGCGTGCCGCCGTCGAGACCGCACTGGGTGCACTTTCTTAAGTGTTAGTTTTCTAGTTATTTCTGCTAGTTAGTGTTTAATAAACTCTGTCTTCAGCCCATATTTTGCGTAAGATATTAAATCTTAATGGAACACTTCAGTGGCAGAGAAAGCAGAGCTGGTGCATCTCGTTACTTATGCCGGTTACGGCCTCACTGTCAAAGGAGAGAAGCTATAGAGAGAAAGCCGCAAAGCTGCCACAAACATCCGGAAGCAACCAAGTAGAATCACTTCTGCCAAAAAGCAAGCAGTTATGCCGAGAAAGGTGTTAGGTTGAAACCGCGAAGCGGCAACCTGGTATAAAAATGGTTTCTGGTCTAAAGGTCAAATCCAGTTTCAGTGGCTGGAGGTTCGTAGCTTAAATGGTGGAATATGCGGAAAATTAAGGCCACCAGCGGCAAAGTTCATCGTGTCTCCTCACGAGTGATCTTCACATCAACATCAAATATTTTTAGATAAGTTATACTTACACCCGCTGGATGTCACCAGATGGTGCCAGCTTGGCATTGTCTCCATTTTCTGCCTTTGGGAGAAGCTAAGAGGTGGTTGAAAGCTGTACCACTTCAATTTCATCACCACGGATGATTCAGCAGCCCTTGATACTGCCTTTTCCATCCGGCAAAACAGCAAGACTTAGAAGTCAAATTCTATGTTTTAAACAAAGAGAGGGGAGAATCTGTATCAAGCGTGGAGAGATTCAAATCGATGTTGCGTGATTGTCCTCATCACCACCAATCCAATGATGTGCTGGTGCATACTTTCATAGAGGTTTGGAACCCCACACAAAAATCTTGCCAGACTCAGCAAGAAATTGGGACAAGCATTAGAAAAGACTTATGAGGAGCTGTATACTTTTGTTGAATCGTATTTCGTAGGGTAAACTGAGTGGAATGCGGACTTTTCAAGAGGAGGAACAAGGAAAGCAGTTGGAGTCTTAGAAGTGGATGGTTTTACAGTTTATCGCTACACAAATATCTGCGTTACGTAATCAACTCAACACCCACTTCAGTAACTTGAGCATGAATCGGCCCAAGCCCCAGCTAATGTAGTGTAGCAGATTTGGTGTTAAGTGTGCGGAGTAATGAACACTCAGCTGAGTGTTGTGGAGCAAATCCCGATTCGGTGAACTTGTTAGTATTGTACAGAGAAATAATCACCAACAGTATGGCACAACAGCTACAATTTAACCGGAGGAATCACCCGAATTTCTCTTGGGGTAGCAACAACCATCAAGGGCAGAGTTTGAGTCAGGGGGCGAGAGAAATCAAGGAGGGCAGCAGAACTATCAAGCCGCAGTACAGAAGCAACAATGCACCTCCTCCACCGCCATCACCCAACATTGAGGAGATAACACAACATAGCTATCCCAGCTTCATCATGTGTCATCATAAATTGGGCAGCCACAGCAAGAACAATCAGTTAGCTGCCATGCTGGAGTACCAGTTTGGGCAATTTGCTAGCTCAAAACACCAGGCCTAGAGGAGGACTTCGAGTGACACTGATCCCAACCCCTGCCAAGTGAATGTAGTGACCACCGTGAGTGGTTTACAACTCAAGCAGTGGCAGAACTGCAAAGCATCACCTCAGCAGCTGGGAAACATAAAACAGAGGGAGCACATGAGAGGAAGGAAAAGGAAGAATAAACCATAAAGACCACCACCCCCGTTCCTCAAAGATTAAAGAAACACAAGGAGGAAGCGTGTTTCAAAAAGTTCATGGAGGTGCTTAAATAGGTTCACATTAATTTACCTCTTGTTGATGTTTTGGCAGAGTGCCAAGTATGTGCAAAGTATCAAAGACATCGTGGCGAACAAAAGGTGCTGGATCGAGTACGTCATGTGGCTCTTGTGGAGGAGTGCACTTCCCGAATACAAAACAGGTTTCCCACAAAGCTCAAGGACCGGGCGCTTTACAATTCAAATTACAATTGGGCAGAATATTCGAGCTCACGGATTATGTGATTTGGGAGCTTGGTGCATTAACTTCTGATTTGACATCGGCATTCAAGAAGTTGGGGCTAGAGAGTCCAAGACCAACAACAGTGATCTTGCAACTAGCGGATCGTTCTTTGGCCAGACCTGATGGCATTGTGGAGGACGTGCTGGTGCAAGTGGGCCCCTTATCTTCCCGGTAGACTTCGTCGTGCTGGATTTTGAGCCAGATGCGGAAGTCCCATTTATTTTGGGACGTCCTTCTTGGCGACCGGGAAAGCGCTAATTGATGTAGCTACAGGGCAGCTAACCATGCGATAAAATGATGTGTGGATAGAGCTGATGCATGCCAGCAAAGTTTCCGTCAGCTGAGGAACTCTCAGACCACCGTGCTTGACTCAACATATTGCTCAGAGCGAGCCGGAGCCAGCTGGGGAAACCACTGGAGAAGTGTAAGCATGACATGGGTGGGGGCGTTGTTCGGAAAAAAACGTCCGTCACCCTAGGGGCTGAATGAGCTTAAATGACGTCGAGCCGCGACGATAAACTAGGCGCTGCACGGGAGGCAACCTGTGAAATTGTTGTATTTGATGTGTAGGTTAGTTAATTAAAAAGAAAAGAAAAAACAAAAAAACCAAAAAAAAAAAAAGAAAAAAAAGATATAAAAATGTAAATATAAAAAATATTGTTTGTGTTCAAAACCTTGGATCAAACTACCTATGTTGCAAGGATGGAATTAGGTTAACTGATGCAAAATGCAAAGAATCGCAAAGGAAAAAATCAAAGTAAGAAAAAAAGTGGCAAAACAGTGAGCCTACATGATGGCTCCGTGTCACGGAGGAGGGCCTCCGCGTTACTCCTCCGTGACACGTTGAGGTGTAAATCTGAATTTTTAAAATTCCAGAACACCCACGCTATGGCTCCGTCAGGAGGGGGTGCTCCGCGTAACTCCTCCGTGACACGTTGAGTGTTTTTTCGCGTCGGGTCATACTGGGTCGCTGATTTCCCCTTATTTTTTCCCCATTCCTCCTCACTCAAGTGACAAACACCTCAAAATCCTTCCTTCCTCAACGTGACAAGGACCTAGGCACGAGTTTTCTTCAACCTTTCATCACCACTCATGCATGTTTATTCAACTCTATCTCAATTCTTGTCGATTTATTTTTGATTTTGAGCATGAGAGGTGAGTAAACCTTGCCCTAAGTAGAAATTGAGCTTAAATTCATTTAAGTTATTGTTGATTGATCTTCGTAATATCATTGTGATTGTATGAACACGATATATACATGCTTGATCGAATTTTTGTGAAATTGTAGCTAGGTTTGAATTTATCATGTAAGTTGAAATTGTTTGCTGTGAAATTCCTGTTGGGTTGTGCATGTTGGGTGAGGTGAGTTGTGTGTTGTGCTTAATGTTAACATGCTAAAGACACGGCGGATTGCTCCGGGAGAATGAAATTGTTGATATGCATAGAAATTGGTGAATTGCTTAGGTTGTGTTGATAAAATTTTTTGCTAAGTGCTATGTGATGAAATGTTATCGATGGTACGATTGTGATTAGCTGTACGACGTCTGAGTAGTACATATAGAATTTATACCGTCAATCCTCTCGAATGCACGAGGTACTTGCTGTTTTTTGTGTCTGGAAAAAGAGGATTGTCTTGCCGTAATGTTGGGATTGTGGCTAAAGACTAAGTGTGGGGGTGGCTTCAGCTTAACCCAACCTTAGTCGATGCTAATTTTAATTTGACTAACATTTGGACCTCGCCCGCTTGACGGATGTAAAAACAATGGCAAGCGTGCAAGAAAAGGTAAGGGCGCATCTACATCGGGTGCCGGAAGGAAAAGGATCAGACTGGGAGCAGTAGTCCCAGCAGCACCAGCGGTTCAGCACGGACAACCCGCCAATACGGAACCCGATGGGTGACAGACGTAAGGGGAAGAAGTGGTACATTGTGCCATAAGGAGAACAAATACTTCCCTGAGGAGCACATTGCGTTGGTTTCACAGAGCCTCTGAATTATCCATCTGATACACGCACAGCTTGAGTCATCTTTGAAGAGCCCAAGAGCAACTGCACTTGATTCGGGAGTTCTATGCAAATGGAACCCGACGCCCGCAGTCACACCGTCAAAATAAGGGGTCAAATAATTCTTGAGCCCCATCACCTCGATGCCATCTTGGGGGCGCGGAACACAGACGCCCATGTACTGGGTAGCTGAACATCACTCCACACCATATGTGGATATCAGACACACACTGTGTGGACCTGTTCGGAGCATGTTGGAACAGGCATAAGGAGAGGGGCTACCATCAGACATTGCCCTACTGCAATGAAATGGTAAGCCGTGATCACAAACGTTTTGTTCCCATCTCGGGGTATGACGTATGTCACCGTGATCGTGTATACTTGGTGTATGCCCTAATGAAAGGGCTCGAAAACAAATGCCAGCAGTGATCCTATCCGCTGAAGTGAAGAGAGCCCGTTTGCATCAAGGGCACAGGTACGGGTTTGGTGGCTTGCTGACTACGTTCCCGAGGGGCCTAGATATTGAGAAAGATGTGCCCTATCGCATCCTGGTGATAGGCGTGTCGTGGACTTCACAAAACCAAGGCACCCGACACCACTCACGGGCCAGTTCTTACACTAGCCGAGCGACATGCTTGGGATGATTAGTACATGGCCCGCATGTTTGGAATGCAGATGCCCAACTGCGCATAAGTGGAGGCCGCAATGAGGATGAGTTGTATACTCGACTTAGGACTACCCCTTCTACGGGGAAATGCTAGGGCTCTATGTCGGGTGGCCCAACTTTGTGGAGCCTGTGGATGACGACGTCCCCACCGATGAGGAGGCACATTGTGAGGACTCTGATGCTGGAGTCGAATGAGGATGACGGGGCCATTCAGACATGGGAGACGAGGCAGCGGCACTCCGACGAAGAAGTTGAATACTGATTGATCGGAGTTCCACCACCCACTTTTGTGCTATATTGGAATTTATGAACACTGGGGATAGTGTTCGGTTTTAAGTGTGGGGGGTGGGAGTAGTTAGGTGGTGGTTGTTGTCTTGTTATGGTTGATATTCATGTTCTGTTGTTGTGCTTGAAAAAAATTGCGACCCTGTGATTTTGTGTACGTTTGCATTGTACCAACGCAGTCGTTGTGTGCTGTTGAATGTTGTTAGCTGGTTGTGTAAATATTTTTTTATCGAAATCATCGATATTTTTAAAAAATTTCGTAATTATTTGTATGATTAGGTTTCTCGGCGTTTGTTTTCGGTTCTTTTACCGAGAATAGTCCCATTGAACCGAAGTCGTAAATAGTGACCGCTCCCTATGATGGATGGATGACGACCGTCTTAAGTGGAAACAGTCGATAGGAGAAGTTTTTGTATTTTATTTTCACTTGTTTGTCGGTATCCTGCTGTGCCGCTACTTTAAGGTGCGGAATTCTTGTTGCGTGTTATACATGATATTTAGAATGCAAAGGTGATTCGTATGAAAGCATGCAACTTTGTAAATATGTTGAGATACCTAGGCCATAGAGTTCGATTCGAAAGTGATTGAGGCTATTGCCTTGAATTCTGCAACAGCTGATTGAAGAGTCTGTGAATATGTCTTGAGTTGAGCATGTGCAATGAGTGTATTGAGAGGTTTCGATTATTCCATGCTATTGTGAATTGTCTAGAACTCACCTGTAATGGAAACGAAATGAAGGAAGTGTAGTGTAGGAAAGGATGTAGGCGTTTCTTTGTTTGAACTGAAAGTTTTTTTTCATACCCACCTTGAAGGTCAATCCTAGTTAGCCCATTGAGGCTTTAGCCTATATTTCTTTTTTCTTCATAAAAGGTGTAATTGAGCTTAACCCCATCTTTTCATTATCCGTGAATTTGATCCAAAACTCTTAAGCGCTCAAGAAAAAATAATTTCTTATCTTATATAATTTTTAAAAGAGAAATTAGAAAAAAAAACAAAGAAAAAGCAAAGCAGGAAAGCAAAGAAGGCCAAATGGGTAATGCTCATTAAAGAAAAGAAGATACACTCATCTTGTTGTTAAGTCGGAAAAGGAAGAAACAGAAAAAAATAAATACTTCAAGAATGGGAGGATGAAGGAAGAAAATAATGCCTCACAATGCTGATGGATGTATTGAAAAAGCGCTAAGGATGCTAGTTGCTATTATTAGTTAGCTCAGCATTTACTAGTTCCAGCTTACATTACAACCTTTGTTAAGTCCTACCATGATCTTACATCACGCGTCCTTATATTAGTGGAGTACTACACTAGAGGTAAGCCTATGGCTATGACATGATGCATGTGAATTTTTTTGGGAGAGAGAGCGAAATCGTGTTTATATGCCCCTGCATGTAATGTCTTTGAGTTCATGTGATTGAAAAGGGGAAAATTCTCTTGTGTTGTGAGGGCACATGCTCGACGAGAGATTGAGTTTCGTGTCGGATATCTTTGATCAGCTGATTTGCATGAGTTTGCCGATATCGAGAGTCGATTCTTGAGTCTCGGAGGTCTTAATGTGTTGGATGTCATTGTATATATGAGACTATGCATATTTTCTTGATGATTTGCTATACTAAATAATCGGTATAACCGTAGCTCGGATTGTCGAGCCAAAGTAGCCATGATTGGGTGTCAATTGCATGAGGTGTAAGAGTATTGTTCGAGGACGAACAAGGTTTTAAGTGTGGGGTAAGTGATCTTGGGTTGATTTATATGCCCAAGTGATACTCAAATGCGTCATTTCATCTTGTTTATCTATCGATATTTGTACATTCTCATGTAAATTGTAGTTAAAATGTGAATTTATACTAACCAACATGATTAGCATTATTTTGCATGAAAAATATAATTTTATGAAGCTAAGATGCATGTGGGAGAAATCGAATGGACTCGGAAGCGAGCAAGGAAAAGGCCAAGGAAAGCATGAATTAAAGGGGCTCTGCGATGGAGCCGTCACGCTGCCATCGCGGATTTACTCTGCCCGAATGCCGAAAATGTGCCAAGTTCCAGTGAAGGTCCGCGTTGCCTCCGTGGCACGTTGAATATAATCACCTGAACATGGCGTTCCAGTGAAGATGCGCGTTGGGGTCTTGGCACGCTGGCCAAGCCTCGCACACGCCGTGGCACATTGGGCTTAAATACCTGGACGATCAGATTCTAGTAAGGGTCCGCATATGTCACGGAGGCAGTGCTCCGCGATGCACTCCGTGACACGTTGCTTGTTATTCCGGGAAAAATTCACTAGTATAAATAGAACACTTAGGTTCATTTTTAATTATTCTGACTTGGTGGAGCAAGAACGTGGGTTACAAAGTAACTTGAGGGGACGAAACTTGTGGCTTTTCTCTATCTCTTCTCCTTTATTTTAATTGTTTGTATGATTTACACTCATTTGATGATGTTTCATCCACAAATTATAAGCAAATCTACTTCTGCTGAGGTTAAGAACATTTTTAGTGAAATGATTATTGATAATTTGTTTTTCCATCTTTTTCTTCCATGGTTGTTCTATTAATTTGTTCTTATCAAAAGATTAATGTATGGACAATGTTAATGTATATCTAAAAAGTCCGGTTTCAACTCAAAAGAGCAAGAAATTGGAAAGTTGTGAATTGATAGGGATATGATCTTTTCTTGGTTTGGGAAATTGAGAATTGATTTACCTTCGTGATAGAAATATACCTGAAAGTCGTATTAGTCAATTCACTGACGAATCGGTTTTGTATGGCTTGAACATGAATTTCTTTTTATCACAGAAATGTAGGTGGAAGGTTCATGATTCTTAAGTTGGTTAAATACGAGAGTTTTAACTAATAGGCAATAATTCTTGACTTGCAACCGGAGGAAAGATTAATCAAATTGTATTGATAATTTATTTCTCTATATGTTCGTTTTAGCCTCAACATGCTCATACTTATAGTTCAGACTCAAATTGTATATTTGTTTTATATTTAGTATAAATTAGAAACAAATATCAAAACTTTCACACTACAACTGTGCCTTTAGAGTCAAAGTTTATTGACACTTGATTAGATTGATACCTTAGTCCAGTCCCTATGGGATCGATACTTGGCTTACTTGAGCCATTTTACTACTTGTTCGACCACGTGCACTTGCGTGTAGTCATCCAGATAGCCGAACAATAATAATGTCAAAGTCAGTCATAGCTAACTCCACAAGGTCTGTGGAGGTAACCTTATGCAAAACAATGAACGGGCATCCTCTATATACTCGTCTAGCTATGACCGAATCACCAATAGGGGTTGAAACTGAAAATGGTTCTGACAAGGTCTCGGGACTAACTCTAAGGCTACTAGCAATGTAAGGAGTCACAAAAGATAAGGTAGCTCCCCGATCTAGCAAGGCATAAACATCAATTTGAAAGAAACAAAACATACCAGTGACCACATCTGGCAAAGTCTCCTACTCCTGGCACGAGGAAAGGGCATAGAATCAGTTTTGGTGCTGTCCGCCACCTCCACTAGTCGATGCTCCCTGCGGAGCGAAACGTGCTGGAGCTGTTGTTGTCCTGTTGGTCTGTGCAAGACCCTTATCATCACCCTGTCTAGCATATGGGCACGCTCGGCACATGTTCTCAGATCTACCACACCCATAGCAAACATCTGAATAGAGCAAGCACTCCCCGACATGACTCTTGCCGCACTTCCCGCAGGATGGAGAGGTATACTCTAACTGGGTTCCCCTCTGATCCCTCGACCCTGAATATTTGATCCTCTGATCACCCCTAGGTCTGGATGGAACACTAGCTGAAGATGGTTCTGGGGCTATTGACCTCTGCTGAAATGGTGGACGGTAGCCACCGCCGGACCTCTAATGTGAAAACCCATGGCTGTCCGTCTAAGCTATCTTTGCCTCCCTCTCCTCTCATGAGCCGCCTCCATCTACTGGGTGTACAACACTATGAGAGGAAAGTACATATCCTGGTGGAGCATAGAAGTCCTGAAATCCTTGTCTAAGTAACCGGCCACACTATGAACAAATCGGCTCACCCACGCCCTATGGTTCATCACTAACTCTGAGGCGTATTTTGACAACTGGGTGAACTCAAGCGAATACTCCAGCACTATCATTTTTCCCTGCTTAAGGTTCACAAACTTTGATTCTTTCAACTCCCTCATTTCTCGAGGGAAGAACCTCTCAAGAGAGGCCATGTGGAACTCATCCCAGCTGATAGGGCCCGCTCCCGCTGCCCTGCTGTTCTTCCATTGCTTGTACCAAATATGAGCGACCTCTTTTAGCTGATAAGAGGCCAAGTCCACACACTCCCCATTTTTCACCCCCATAACCTGAGTGACCTTTAATACCCCTTCAATGAACTCATATGGATCCTGATCCACCTTTGATCCTGTGAACTCAGGAGGGTTCATCCTTAAGAAGTCTCTAATCCGAGCCGCTGCTGCATTTCCATTCTGTGGGACCTACACAATAGCCTACTGGTTGACTTAAGCGGTCAAGGCCTATGCCAACATCTGAATAGCCGCCTGAAATTCAGAGTGGGTAGCTGGCTCTGGTGCCTAGGGCTCCTGGATAGGTGGGGCTTGCTGATGCCCATGGTCATTTCCATCTCCGTGGCCTTTATCATTTCCATTCCTCCTTCTGTTCATTCTTCTAGGAGCCATAATTCTGCAATCGAGAATCGCACGAATTAGAAGGATGGAAAGGATTTTTATCGCACGACATAGAACATGAAAGAAGGGAAAATTTCCTAAATGTCTAGTAGCCTCTTCATCATAAGTGTGGCGTGCTTCACATCAATGAAAAAGACTCTACTTAACGCAGCTTTCAGACACCCTAGGACACTTAAAACCTATTGCTCTGATACCAAATTTGCCATGACCCGATCATACACTCAGATCATAGACACAAAAAAAGGACCCCAAGAGACCCAAGTCGACACATGGCACATGCATAAAACTAATGTTATTCAAATAAGCGGAAGGATAATCATAAAACATAGCGGAAACGTAATTCTAGCATAACATCAAGAAATACTGGGCGTATACACAACGGAGCACTACACACTTGTCTGAAAGCCTCTAATACATAAGATGGATTGATGGGACAACATCCCTAACTAACCCGACCAAAACTAAACATAAACAACACAAAAGTCTATCAAACGGCTCTCGGAACACGAGGACTCACCAATAAGATGAAAGCATAAGCTGAGATGGACTAAGGATGAGGATGAGCCTGAGATTTGGACCCTATATCATGAAACGATACAACATAAAAGTATGGGGTTAGTATGTGGAATGTACCAAGTATGCAAGCTAAGTAAAACAGATATTTTAAAAGTAAAGTAAACTCATAAATAGACATAGCAGAAGGACACCATGCTTACATCAAAATCATTGAAATAAAACATAGGGCTCAAGACTTTCAAATCATTCATAATCATTCTTTATCATAATTGTAAGTAATCATTATCAAAACATAACTTGAGCCAATAACATATTATGTCAATGCATAAACATGCGGAACAATGGGAGGACTTGTCATAACCGAAACCATCGTGGTAGAACCTTTCATGATGCCCCACTATCTCGCTCAAGTGGGCAGAGACGACCCTAGCTTGCCAGGCAAGGGTTTTGCATAAGGAGTGATATCACATTTGAGGGTTTCATTATCAATACATCATATCATTTAGAAACCCATAGTGAAACGTAGGTATGAGACACCGGCGTAGTCCTTTGAATGCCGGGCTGCTCGGTGCTAGACACGACTCCCAAAAACATGCATATAGACTCATACATAAATCATTAACATCATGCATTAAGATTTGTTGTCTAGAAAATAACATTTATCATCATTGATCTCCTTTAAACATACTTAGCCAAGAATCAAAGGCCCCTTTTCATCGGTCAACATCATAAATCGTTAAAACATGTAATTCGTTTCATAAATCGTAAATCATTCTTCAACATGTGGGCATTGCCCAAAACATCATCATATTCAATTCTTTCAAGATATAATCATAAACATGGGTAACTTGGAAATAATACTTTTCCATCATCCATAAACTCAAATTATAGAGTAGTCATCATAAATCATAACTCTCATCAAATGGGCATTTTAGATTTTAAAAGATTGGAACATCATTTTTGAAGAAAAAATGTAAAACCAGCCGATCATTCATAATTCAATAATTAAAACTCAATTAAACCATACCCATAAAGAGAAATCACCTTTTCATGCATTTGAGTAAAACCCCATAGACTTGAATAGGAGGATTCATGATTTAAATCAAAATGGGCATAGGTGGGAAAGAAATTCCACCCATTTTTAAACCCTACATACCTGGAAATGGGTTGAGTCAAAACTCCTTGAATAGCCACAAAGATATTGATGGAAACTTGGAACCTTGATTCTCCCAAAAATCTCTCTAAAAGTCTTGCATGAGAATGGGCATGCATAAATGACTTAACTCATATTATAATACTGAGAAAATATCCAAAATGACATAGTTTAGGGGCTAAAAATTTGGAAAGATAAAAAATTCCCTTAAATAATTTCATTGAAAACCTGCCCCGAAAAGACCAACGACCGACCCAACAGGTCATGAAAACATACCACAACTCATGGTATTGATTTGTTGAGTCCACTACTTCATCTCATGCCTCGGATCCTTCCCACGACTCATCAGGACGAGTTGTGACTTCAAAGGACGAGACGTTGGATCGACCGTCATCAACTCCTTGACCAAATTCGACTTTCCTTCCCACGAGCCTCACAATGACTCGTGGTGACTTCCAACAAGTCGTGGTTTCCATCCATTGTCTTCACTAGAACCTTCAACCCATGAACAACGACTTGAAACAATGGGTCATCCCTCTTAACCACGAATCATGGGATGCCCCGTTACTTCCTCCTCAGCCAAAGTCCAACCTCCCCACAACTGGTGAAAACTACTCGTTGTCCCCAACAATGGGTCGTTGCACCATCCATTGTCTCCTTTGTTTCCCTGACTTTCCAAACCACGACAGCTTCTGATGACCCGTGGTACCCTGCCACGAGTCATAGGGTCGTCCATTTTGTGATATTTTTGCCAGTTTTCTACACTTTTCACATTTAACTCCCAATTCTATTCTTAGGCCTTTCCGGGGTATTACAGTGTGGAAGAATCCACCCATTGAAGACCTTACATACATGAGATTATCAACTCCTAACCCTCCTTTAAAGCTCAAGGATGAAATTGAAGGAATTGAGGTGAAAAGCTTGAAATCTCCCCTTAGATCACTTGTCTAAATCATTGCATGCATGAATGGTAGTTTAGGAAGGTTTATGTTCTTAAAAACCTAGCTTTCCCAAGCCAAAAAGACGTAATTTAGGGCCTTAAATCATGAAAATGTCAAAAATACCCTCAATGAACCTGCCCTGAAAATTGGTCGGATGGAACCCACGAGTGGTACCAACGGGTCGTGGGAACCACCAATGGCCCGTCATGTCTCTTGTGGAATGAACTGCCTTCTTGGAATTAAACAATTGGTCGATAGGACGACCCGTACCTCCAACCCACGACTCGTTACATCGTCCGTGGTTTGCTCAAGGACCTTGGCATCTTATATTCTAACGGGCCATACCACACGACCCATTACCACAAACAATGGATCGTTGTCCCCCCCGTCAAGCGTACTGGAAAACTTAATTCTCAAACCATGACCACAAGCAACGACCTGTGACTTCTCCTAACGGGTAATTGGGTCTCCCGTTGTTTACACTGTCTCCCAGCCTTACCCTAACCACGACTGCAAAGGATGGCCCGTTGTATCCCACAACGGGTAATCATACCTCTCATTGTTTCCACTACCACCAACATTTCCCTAACCCGTGACAGCATACAACGACTCGTGGTTTAATACCATGAGTCGTTCTGTGGTCCGTCCTGTGATATTTTGCCAGTTTTCTACACTTATCAAATTCAACTCCCGGGTCTATTCATAGGCCTTCCCGGGGTATTACATAGCCACTTTGTGCTTCACACCATACTTTGTTAGAAAGGCACTGAACAAATGATTACAAAAGTATGATCCCCCATCACTGATGATATTCCTAGGGGTGCCAAATCGTGAGAAAATGTGCCTTTTCAAAAAGGCCGTTACGCTCTTCTCCTCATTATATGGCAACGCCACAGCTTCCACCCATTTCAAAAGATAATAAGTAGCCACCAATATGTACGTGTTTCCATAAGAGCTCACAAAAGGGCCCATAAAATCGATTCCCCATATATCAAACACTTCCACCTCTAAGATTGGTTTCAAAGAAAGCTCATGTCGCCTCAAAAAATTTCGTGTTTGTTGACACAAATCACATTGCTTAACAAAGTCATAGGAATCCTGATGAAGAGTAGGCCAATAAAATCCTCAATGTAGCACCTTTGCTGTTATCCTAAAACTCCCATAATAGCCCCCAACTAGTGACGAATGATAAGTCTCGAGGATTGGCACCATTTCAACCTCTAGGAAACACCTACTAATTATACCATCAGCATAACTATGGAAAAGGTATGGATCGTCCCAATAGAACTTCCAAACATCATGCATGAATTTCCTCTTTTGATGAAAGGTCAACCCTGCGGGAGTGATATTGCTTGCCAAGTAGTTAGCAAAATCTGCAAACCACGGTGTTAAGTCATGGGTTGCAGCCAAAATCTATTCATCAGGAAATTCATAATTAATCTCCTCATATACCCTCACCTTACCATTTTGTTTCCAAGAGAGAGAGATGGTCAGCCACTTGATTTTCACATCCTTTCCGATCCTTTACTTTAAAATAGAATTATTTTAACAAAAGGACCCACCTAAAAAGCCTGGGTTTGTATCTTTCTTGGTCATTAAATATCTGAGTACAACAGGGTCTGCGTGCACCGATCTCGGGCAAAAATAGCATGCCCGAGTGATGATTTATACCTTAAATTAGTCTTGTTTATCTAATTTATTTTATACATTTTCATGTAATTTTATATAAATGTGAATATA
>JACEIK010003326.1:0-18146 GCA_018107945.1 Datura stramonium | reverse complement strand
AGAGGAATGGGTCCAGTCCCTGTGGGTTCGACATTCCGGTTCTTAAAAAGGGCCACTATATTACTTGCACGACCCGTACACTTGCGGGCTCATCACTAACACACACATTATCGGGTCTGATCCTTTTAGTGCTGACATTCAACTTTTGCAAAGTTCACAAAGGACAAATATTAGCACCCGTACCTCCATTGATCAAAACTTGAGTGACACAGGAACACTCACATTTCACAGTAATATGAAGGCCTCGGTTATGCCCCATCCCTTTCGCATGTAGTTTGTTATCCGAGAAGGTGATCCTATTTACCACAGAAATTCTTCTAGCAATCTTCTCCAATTGATTTACCATAATCTCACTAGGGACATGTTCTTCATTTGGGATGTTTATTATAGATTTACAATGTTCATCAAAGAATAGTAACAACAATAATATGGAAATTTGAGCTAGAGTTCTCCTCAATTGCTCCACAATGGGATAGTCCAGTAGTTTCATCTTTGTGAAAAATCCATCACATTCTTCCTCGCTGACTAGCTTCTTAATAGGCATTAGCCCATCCCTCATTGGTTTGGTCTTCCTTAACTCTTCTAGGGTAAAACACCCCCCAGAATGAGTCAAACCCCCTAATTCATTGATTTCATCAGTGAATTCTTTTCCTTTATAAGTTACCATAGACTTCTTGTAATTTAAAGTGACCATCTTTGTATCTACTACTAGAAGTTGTGTTACAGTCTTGATAACCACAGGTGCGTTGGGCGCCCCTTTCACAGTAAGGCTTGCTCGACACTCCTAAGATAGTTAGCTTCAATTTTTCTTGAATTGAACCAATATTTTTCAAGACTCCTTTTACAATTAGCATGGGATTCTTCACATTTAACTAGCTTGAGCTTCCTACCGTTTCCTCTATCCCGAAAGGCTTTGCTCTTGCCGAATTTACAACATTAACCGACTTTTCCACACTACTTTCAATATTAATTATGGAATTGTAGCAAAGTGTAGACTCCTCGATAGTGTGAACCAACTCCAACATGTTTTTTTTCTTATGGGTAGGCAGTGGATTATGATTGATGTTTGGCACATCTGGGCTTTGCACCATAATTTGGTTCGCATCAGTCAGATCTTGGATTGCCCTCTTCAACTACCAACATTTCTCAATGTTATGTACAAGGGTATTAGAATAATACTTGCACATCTGGGAATAGTCAAGATTTCTCAGGGGTGGGTTTGGGATCCTTCCTTTTATTGGGCTCAACATATTCAATGCCCTAAACATTTGGAATAAACTAGCATATTATTCTCCATTGGGCGTGAAATTATCTTTGACTAAATTTATTTTTTTATATTGTGTCCTGGGTCAAAAATTGGGTCAAGAAGAGCTTTGGTATGTTTGTGGAGGTGAAGGATAATTTTGAGGAGCCGGTGCATGCCATTGCTAGTAAGGAGGATGTGTGCATATGGTTGTGTGTTGTATACAAGATATTGAGGGGGAAGAATGGAATATTATGGATTTTGGGAAGGAAAGTAATGTTGTGGATGATTATATGGATTTTTTCCATAGGTTTAGGGTTGGGTGGGTGTATTAGCAAGGTGGACCCCTTAAGCTTTGTTGTGAACCAGGTACAACCATAGCTACATCTTCTCTTTTCTTCTTTCCTCTAAAACTCCTGAAACCACTTTGAATTGACTGAGTGGTCCCCTTCAATGCATTAAAGCTCATGATATGTCATGTATTAATTCCATCTTCTATCATTTCTACCATTTAATGACTTCAATAAATGATTTTCCCATTGCAGGAAGTAAGTGTTGATAATATGTCTCATTTTGTTCTTGGATAAAGATCTCCACCATTTTTCCTTCTTTCATAGGTGGTTTACACCAGCAGCCTGCTCATGCCATCTAATGGCATACTCCCTGAAGCTCTCTGTACAGTTCTTTTTCATGTTAATTAAAGGCTTTTCATTGGGGACCAAATCAATATTGTACTGAAATTGCTGCACGAACTTACCGGCCATATCATCCCAAGTATGCCACTTAGCAATGTCCAAATCGATAAACCACTCCGAAGCTACACCTATTAGGCTTTCAATGAAAGAGGCCATGAGCAATTCTTCCTTTCCTCTAGCTCCTCTCAATCGATTAAAGTATTGCCTCAAGTGGCCAGAGGATCACCATGCCCGTCATACTTATCAAACTTTGACATCTTAAATCCAGAAGGAAGTTGGACACTTAGGAACAGGCACAGGTCCTTGTATGAAACGTTTTCGTGGGCTCCCAATCCTTGTAAGTTTCTAATAGATCGCTCAAGGCTTTTCATCTTCCTGGCTATTTCCTCTTGTTGATTTATCTTGACTAGCTTTTCTATTTTGAAAACGAACTCGAGTTGATGAGCATAACCATAAGGATCAGTCGCCTTAAATGTTTGTTCTGGAGGATGGTTTTAGAAGTCGTGAGTATTGAATGCAAGTTCACTAGCGGATCGAGGGAGCACAATTGAAGGATGAGCTACAAAATAGGGATTGTAGGTTGAGGAGGGGGTATAAAGGCTAGAGAAATAGGTGGTGTAGGGTATGATTTCATTTTGCGTTGTGGAATAGAGGCACGTACTGTGGAGGTGCCAAGATAGAGATGGTACGGGGTATACCCTGGTGCATGTTGTGGCGAAGGGTCAATAGAAATCGAAAATTGAGCATGTGGTAAGGGTCGTAGGTTAGGGGGATTGTCAGAGTTATCCGTAGGGAATAGAGGAGGAAGTAACCCATACACCCAAGCCCGGTGTCATTCAGCCAATTGTTGTCTTAACTTCATAACTTCTCCATGAGCCCCTGAGTCCTTTTCTTCGGGATTGTTTGTCTGGTCAATGATGGCGACCTTTTTATCCTTGTTAGCTATTGTTGCCTTGCCTTTTGACCTGGTGTAATGTTGTTGACTAACAAAAATGCCAACAAAGAAACCACTTTTGTTCTTTTCGATAATAGTAACAAACGTGTGTTAGCATTACACATTTCACATATTATAATCACACATTGTATGTTATGCACCTAAATATATTTTCAAATTCTAATATGAAAGGCTTCATGCTTCATCCCGTCTTTCTCAGACGTAACCTCTTTTCCCTAAAATTCATACCCTCTTTTCTTTTGTTTTCTTTTTATCAAGAAGTTTTTGATCGAATTTGTTGGGGTTGCGTATGTATCATGTTGGAAATATGAATCAGATCATGGCACAGTTCAGGAAAAACGTATGATAATATTTTATTGAAACAAAATATTTTTCATTGATTTTCTTTCTTTAATAAATTGGACTCAAAAGAAAAAATATAAAAGACACCATAAAAAAACATGTACGAAAAAAAAATGAAAATGGTATAGACTCTAACTAAGACACTAGTGGATTGCAAATATCAGACTATGAAGGTAACAAAAAGCAAAAAAGTATCTTTGAGTTGCATTGGCACTTTAATTCTAAAAACTCCTCATATCTGGACAAAGATCATCAATGGTCCTCCTCACGGTTCCCATATAGTCATTTTTCCCCTAAAGTCTCATTCAAGCTTTGGAACACCATCGTCGGCTAGAGAAAAAGAGCACGTGCTTGCCGACTCACACTTCTATCACTTCGATGATATGATCATGGTGAATACGTGCTTCTCTTCTTGCCAAATCAAGTACCCGATCCCTGGCTTGCCCCATGCTCAAATAGCACTTTTACAACCATGTGTGATTTTTGTCATTGATAACCTTCCTCATTTCAACTTCCCTCTCCTTGTACGCCACAATACCGTTGTTCAATATACCCCTCTCAATCGTCCATTGATGTCGCTATAGATCAAATTTAGCCTGCAATTTCTGTTTAGACTCCTGTAGCTGTTGATGACGAGAGATAGCAAGCTTTGCTATTTGCATTCCCCTGGTTGTTTCCAGCTAGAGTTGAACCTTCATTGTAAATTCCATCCAGGCTGAGTTGGCTCTTTCTTCTGCGAGTTCCGGTTGTTGTTACACGATCCTTCCTTTAGCATGCTCCAAATCTGCATTTAAAGTTATAATGGCGGGTTGATAATTTTTCTCTACCTCGAGCCGAACATGTTTGATTCTAACTTCAATTTCTGCCTCTCGGCCTATTACTCCTTTCATTAACCCTTCTAGCATGACCTTATTCCCCTCTTTTGCGATCCCTTACCATATTGGTGAAAACTGAAAGTATACAATTGTCGTAAATTTTAAGGATCTCAGAGCTTCAAAGAGGGATATCTGATGTTCTGTGAGTTTACAACACTTTGGACACTTAAAACTGGAAAATAAGCATGGACTTGGGTGTGTTTATATGGGTATGAGGCACTTTTACTTTATTTTCTAGAAAAATAGATGTTGGAACTTAATTTTTTCAAAAGATGGATAAAAATTACAGAAAAATGGCTAAATATGGACCTCAGTACAAGTCGTACTGAGAGTCGTGAAAAAGTCCAGGGTAAGAGTGATGAGGCAAAAGCTATTTATGGCTCATGGTATGAGCAGTACCATGGTATTTCTAGGAAACTTCAGAAGATGTTGCACAGGCTGAATCTCCTGAGATGGATTGCAACCATGAATCATAAGATCTATCAAAGACCTATACTAAGAAGCTGTGGAGAAGTTAAGAAGAATTGAAGACTGGCAGGTCTCAAGGTACAAGAAGGAGTCACGGGTCGTAGAACTGAGGTAGGAGTCGTACTAAGCCATCCGTGATAAAGTTCAAAAGATTGCCAGAATTCTCTGTATAAAATCACAACTGATTGTATGACTCATGGGTTCATGGTATGATTCGTACCGGTTGACAACACTTAGACAGATTCAATAGAGGCCAACCATTGTATAAGTCAAGGTACGACCCATACAATCCTTTTAGGGGTCATAGGTGAAGTCAGTGGAAGTTTTTAGTAGTTTCCTTGTTTACATTAGAGAGGGTTCCAAATATTTGTATAAATACTTTTTAGGCTATTTCTAGAGAAGAGAGATGCAGATTGAGTTCTCTTACGCGAAACACACTGAGAGACAAGTTGTTGTTAATTTTAATTCAAGTCTTAGAGATTTTCTTGCTTTGATTTTTTCATTGTTCATTAATTAATCATCATCAATTCTTGTAATAATCAAGCAGGTTTTCTTTCAATCATCATTGTAAATATTAACTTATATGTTTTTCTATGAATACTTATTATTTTCTTACAACCATGAGAGGCTAAAACCTCCATAACTAGGGTTGTGGGAACCATGGTGAATTTACAAACTAGGGTTGCACAAACTGATTCTAAACCAATGCCAAACACTTGTATTGTATTCTCTTCATCTTTAATATTTCTTAACAGAGCGCAACATTAGGACTTGTCCGAATTCTTTACTTGCTTGAACCTGGAGAAGTAGAGATTAGGAAAAGAGAATTATAACAAAGCCTTGATCTTTATGGAGCATTGTATGACTTGAGCTGCGGAAACAAGATAGTTAATGTAGGACAAATTTGATAATGGTTTAAGTAAAATCGCTCATGAAACCTTACCCGATGATTGAGTATAGTCATCCAATAGGGACGGACCAGTCATTTGGATGAACCCTTGTTATCAAGTTCTACAAGTAAGCATTGGGATAGATCATAAGTGTAAAACCCAAAGTAGTTGTGAATCCATGGGAACACATACCCTAGTTAATTGCATAATATTTGTAAATAATAACAAATTCTCAATCTTGTCTTATAATTGCTTTTATAAAACCCTCCTTCTTTGGAGATAACATACTTAAAAGCTTAAATACTAGTGTTATTTTACATCTTAACCTTATTTCCTATGGGATTGACCCCAACCATTTCCGCTTCATACTTTATCTGGAGTGTGAGTTTGGGCTTTAACAAAAAGTGGCGCCGTTGCTGGGGAATACGGTTTAGGATTAGTGTAATTGTTGTTTAACTTTTAGTTTTTATTTCCTCATTTACGTTTTCTTTTTTTTGACACCCATAGGTTGTCTCTTGATGAATTCTAAGTCCTCGACGGAGTGGAAACTCCCTGATTCTTCTTGATCTTGAACTTGAGCGAACACTGTGAAGAATGGAGAACCTTTAGCAAAGAGAGGCCCGTATTACTGAAAAAGCTCGGAAAGCTGCACTTCAGGAAGCCGAGGATGCCGGGGAGGAATTCGTGAATGTTGGACGCCATGGAAGGGGAAATAGAGGCCAGAGATATGCTCCTCAGTTCTTTGATGAGGATGACCTAGATATTTATGAAGTCAGGTCAACTGGAGCCATCATACCACCACCTTGGCCTCATGGGGCAAAGTTTTATATCACTAGCACCATGATACAGCTATTGAATATGAAAGAGGTGTTTAGCGGTCATACAAATGATGATTTTAACCTGCACTTGGTGAGCTTTGTCGCAATATGCAAGGCGTATAGGTTACCTAGTGTGAGCCAGGATGCGATCAAGATAAGACTTTTTCCATTCTCTCTCTCTGGAGAGGCCACCTTATGGTTATCGGAGTTTCCCAATGAATCTATTACCAATTGGAGGGACCTTAAACAAGCTTTCCTAGAAAGGTTCTTCCCACCCTATAGGATGCTGCAGTTAAAGGACGAGATTTACAACTTCTGACAATAGAAAATGGAGGCACTATATGAGACATGATTGAGGTTTAAAAAGAAGCTGACCAAGTGCCAGAACCATAAAATTCTAGATTACAGTTTCTTGGAAATTTTTACAAGTACATGAATAAAAACACAAAAGCCATAGTAGATATAGTGGTGGGAGGAGCGTTAATGAGTTACATGTGGGAGCAAGCTGCAATTATTCTTGATAGGTGACCAAGACGAACAAGGTCTAGCACACCAGGGAAGCAAAAGTAGCTACAGGTATGTATGTTGTTGGTATGTCTGCAGATTAACTCGGACAGGAGGAGGAGTGTGACCAGGAATTAGATCATATAGAGACATCATTAGAGCAGCTCATGAAGCGTATTCTAGGTTCTTGTGTAAGAAAGGTAAATGCAGTGGGAGCTCAGGGTCAGGAACTGAGGTAGGAGTATTCAGATACCGAGGAGGAGGTAAACTTCTTGGACAACCAGGTGGTGGGTTTTAAGGCTAACACCCAAGTGTATGTATAGGACACTTGGTTTTAAGGTTTCAGAAATAAAGGTCGGAACGAGTATTGGCATAACTACAACCGCAATCTGTATAGGTATAGAAGCTGAGGATGTGAGCTAGAGGGAGAATGGATAAAGAATGATGGATATCTCTAAAATTGCACAGGTTTGTATGTTCCTCCTAATGCACGTGACGGTGAGAGTGGACCCTCAAGATTTGAGAACATGATAGTTGAAATACTCAAGAAGGTAAAGTCCACCATGATCAGCTCAGGGAGATCTGGGGGGATATATCCGGCATGAACCAAAAAGTTGAATCGCATAACACAATGATCAAATAGATTGAGCAGCAGCTTTGACAGATGTCGGCCTCCCTAAACCAAAGGCAGAAGGGAACACTTCCTAGCAACACAGTGCAGAATCCAAAGAATGATAGTCAATGTATGGCTGTGATCTGGCTGTCAAATAAAAGAGAGAGAAAATGANCAACACAGTGCAGAATCCAAAGAATGATAGTCAATGTATGGCTGTGATGACTAGGAGTGGGAAGACCACAGTTGATCCCTCACTGCCAGTTGTAGTTGAGATGGAATGACGAAAGGAGATTGAGCTTTCTGAGGAAGATGAGGTTTCTAAGCATGAGCTAATAGGTGAAGCTGAGTTGACTGATACTCCAGTGAATTCAAAGGAGTTCGAAGCTTATAAGGGTAAGAATCAAGGGGTCACACAAATTTATAAGGCTATCCCTCATCCACTGCCATCACCACCATTCTCTTAAAGGATGAAGAAAAAGGTGGAAGATGGTAAATTCCAAAATTTTCTCTCTATGCTTAAATAGTTATCTATGAACATACTATTGGTCGAGGCATTGGAGGAGATGCCAAGATATGCCAAGTTCATGAAGGACCTTGTGACCAAGAAGAGGTCTGTGAGCTATGATTCGGTAGGTAACTTTCATCATTTCAGTACTATATCTTCACCGGTCCTTTCTCAAAAGAAAGAGGATCTAGGTGCCTTCACTATTCCGTGTACAATTGGTGATTTTTAGTTTGCGAACGCACTTTGTGACTTAGAAGCAAGCATCAACCTAATGCAATTAGTTGTATTCAAACAGTTCGGCTTGGGATCCCCCACACTGACATTAATGCGTCTATTGATGGCAGAACGCACATGCTAAAAGCCAATGGGGATCTTAGCGAATGTGCTTGTCAAGGTAGGTCGTTTCATATTCCCAGAAGACTTCAAAATCCTAGATTGTGAGGTTGATTTTGAGGTCCGCATTATCTTGGGGCGACCATTCTTATCCACTGGGAGAGCCTTGGTGGATGTTGAAGCTGGACAACTAAAGTTCAGGCTAAATAAAGAGGAGGTCACTTTTAATGTTTACCAGTCAATGAAGCAGTCCAATGAGTTCTCTCAAAAATCAATGATGACTCCGAGTTTCTTGATGAATTCTCAGTAGTCAAGAGACTTTCATTGTATTATGACATTAAATTAGGCACTTCTTGGGAGGGAACCCATAAGGTGGTTTGGTGAAGTCTGAGTAACCAGACAACCTGCATTGTGCTGCGATGTTAAATCAGGCGTGCCTTAGGAGGCAATCCAAGTATTTTAACCTTTGGTGTGTTCAGTGTGTAGGTAAAACAAAAAGGGGTGGGAGAAAAATTGCATACCAGACAAATACTATGGTTCTTAGTATGATTCGTAATATCTTTGTACAGGTCATCTTACCAGTCATGGTAAAAAGAAGAATCCAGAATTCATGTTATGGTTGGTCATTATGACTCGTACCCTGATTGTATGGGTTGTAGTAGTCATTGTAAAGATGAATTGCGTGAAGTGTGGAATTTAAGAGCCATTGACTTACGAGTTATTATATGGATTGTACCTTCGTGGTACGAGTCATAACAAGCACTCCTAGGTCCCCAGGTATGTTTCTTAAGTCTTCTTCTACAAGTCTATGGGACGAGCAATAGGACAAACATATAACTCGTGGTACGAGTCGTGAAGGGATGAATTAATAAACTAGACCCGACTCGACCCAGATTAGTCAAAATATGTTCTCTAACCTATTGAAAATAAAATTTCTCAGACTTCCATTCCCATGCAAACATAATTATTGAACCTATGATTCTCACCCAATATTCGCACACCCGTAACTCAAAACCCCAATACATTCAAGCTCAGATTTGTGCAAGTTTACACCTGCACAATTGAAATTCATACCCTACCCCACTGAAACCAACAACAAGTAAAGCAAACACTTGAAAAGTAAAGTAAGTAAATATGTTTAAATTTGCAAAAAAATGTTTGCTCTGTTTGAACAGATAGATGACTGTGATTCCTCAAACTCACCAAAAATGGGTTGAGGAAGATTATGAGTAGCTTTTGAGATTCAATTGTATGGGTCGAAATTTGAAATGCTCAAACACTAACCTGGGTTGTTGAAAAATTGAGTTAAGGGGTGTGAAATAGGTTGGGAATGAACTGGGTAGGTGTAAATACTGGACACTGATAGATTAAGATGGGGAAGTCTGAGTACCCAGATCAAATTAATTGTTTGCCTGAGAAACTGAACAAATAAAGGTGAGGACAGGCTTCACAAGCCTTCTTACGACTTGTACGAGGGCTTGTTAGGACTTTCTCAAGACATTTGTAATTTAACCTGATGGTACAAAACCTAACACGACCCGTAGTACCCTACGACTAGTCGTACCATGTAATCATACCACAAATTAAAAATGGTCAAAGTTCAAAAGTAACTGTACGATCCTCACTACAACTTGTGAAAATAAATCATGATTCGTAACACAAGTCATAGAAAAATACAGAAGAACACAATTTGGGGAACCGCTCAGTACGACGCTCAGTAAGAATCATCCCATCATAGTTCGAGTTGTAACTAGGAGTCTTGACAAGCTCATCACGAATTACGAGTCATACCACCATGGTACAACCCATACTGTAGACTCATGAAGAACTTCAAAATGTAATTTTCTTTCTTTCTTTTTCTCAGATCATATATACTAACCATTTTCTCCATAGGTACAATGAAAATCTAATGAAGAGCAAACCAACCTGCCCAGGAGAAAGGGGCTAGAGCGAAGGTAGCTGCTCGGAGGGCATTGAGGGATGAACCCTCTGACTCTAATTAAGCAGGCATGTACCTAGTGGTTTAGTGGAAGAGTATCGAGTTGAGACTTCAGACACTAATGAGCCACGCACCACTAGGGCTCAAGAAAAGGCATAGGCCGAAGACACTACTGCCGCTCCAGCCACTGCTCCCCAGTCTGAAGAGAGAGAAAAAGAACATGTTCAAAAGTCCAGGAGAGGCTCTAATAATGAAGAAAAGTCCGAGGAGGCCTAATCCGTTGATGGTCGTGATAAGGTCGAAATTGTGGAGGAGGCCATAGAAGAAGAAGCTAATCAAACTCTGCCTCTAGAGAACCGTTCTATTAAGTGGAGAGTACCCGGTGCTCAGGAGATATATGAGCAGGGCCTTGCTCTCACCTCCAAGAACCTCCCTAGGTGGAGTATACAAGAAGAACCATAGATGCTCACCAATGCCTTGAATGAGGTAGAGAAATGAAGTAGATATTCAGATTCTATGGATTCAATTGCATGGCAAGAACTCCCAAGAAGTACAGTCTTCAAATGGTCTAGAGCTCTGTGGCAATTATTTGGCCACCATGGAGCAGAATGCAAAAAGCGGGCTGAAATTGAAAGAACAATCCAAGCTCGAGAGTATTATGCTATGGGTCACATGGTTGATATCTCCGAGCGAAGTATTGCTTGAGTACTTTATGGTCCAAAGTTCAGCGCTCCTGACAGGACAATTGAGTTCGTCTATTAGGTAGATTCCTTGAAAAGGGTAAATCAGCTGGGACATGAGGAGCGGCAGAGTCAGATTAAATGGCTAGCAGGGGTTCTGGAAGATGAAACGAGGAGGTGGAGCGAGTGGCTAGTGGAAAGCAGGTCATCAAAGCTTTGCTAAGTTTCATAGAGAAGGTCTTCTAGAAACTAGATCGCCACCGAAACCGATCGTCAATAATAATATCCTCAGTGTCGATAGAGCATCCTTGGTGACGTGTATTATGTCTTGATATGCCATTAACATTTTGAGGGTTATTGCAGAGAAGATTTGAGACCGGGCTTTGGGATTGAGCACCACCATCCTATTATGGAGTCTCATGTTCAGAATATGTATATAAGCAGGCCTTAAGGTAAAAAGGAGGTTGATACATTGGTTGGAGACTAGAGGATGGAGGATATAGGATTAATTAGGGATCAGATAAACTCGATGAGCCGGGTCAGACTTCCTACTGCAGTTCCAGTACCACGGGTATTAGGGGGCGAGCATATTGATGCCCCCACCTTGTTGTAGTAGGGTGAGATGTGACTAAAGAGGCTGGCCATACAGAGGCAGCTTCGAGTACTTCATCTGCACCTCCTACGGGTATCTCGAGCTAGACCCCATCTTGGTATATGTTTGTCACAGAGGAGTTTCTCCAAAAGATGGCCAAAAGATTGACAGTGACCAAGAGAAAGGTCCAGTCCATGATGGAGAACGTCAAGCCATGGGTGAAGGCGGAGATAGATGAGGCCGTCAGGGTGTTGCATTGCTGATTAGAAAACTTCGAGAGTCGTTTCAATGAGCGTCTAGATGATCAGCCGGATATAAGCAGCCTCAGGGAGGAGTTGGGGGCTCTTCGAAGACAAGCGGCTGAGTTGTCGTCTAGACAACCGGTTATTCTAGCATCTCCCACTCTTACAGACCTAGACACTGAGCTTGATGAGGAGCTAGACTTGGAGGCTTATTGGGTCCTGTCTGTAGTGAGTGGAGGAAAGGGTAAGAATAGGGTCTCGGAGGTTGTTCGAGACGAGCCCTCAAAGAAGTGGAAAAAGAAGGAGAAGAAGGAGAGAAAACGGGCGAGATTGGAGAGCCTGAAAACTCATGATGCACACATTTCATAGTTGCAGGAGCTAGCTAGAGGAGCGGGGAGCTCCACCACTACCTAGAGTGTGCTTGCGAGTGGAGAGGATCCTTTAGGGGAGCCATATTCTACCAGAATAAAGACTGAGGTCGATGAGGCAACTGTTACTATGGAGGGGGTAACCAATCACTCAATTGATGTCCCATTAAGTGTGTCACTTACCTCCAGTTCCACTATTGGAGCGAAGGTACTGCCTTCGCAGGATGACAAAAGTGGTTAGTGCGCAGCAGGTATGTCCATTTTCCTTGCCGTGTTTCTTTTTCCACGGGAATGCTATCTAGTAGAACTGACATATTTAGAATGTTTTGATTATTTGTTTAATTAGAAGTAGCTTTGGATTACTTTACAACCAATAAATACACTAGTTTGATATTTTTAGAAATATAGACCCTATTTAAAATTTTTGATGTTAACTATGTAGTTAATCACAATTGCATGACTTCTGTGGATATTTATATGGCATTTATATTATTAGCATGTGTAGTTGTAGCTTAGCTATGCATGAACTGGATAGGTAGATTCAATGCAAACCGGTACCGTGAGTTAGTGAGAATTCATAGTTGGTTCAATACTACGTTGAGGATCTAGAACTTTCATGGTTGGTATTTCCATAGGTTTAAGGATATTTGGTTAGAAAATAATCATAGGTTATATTTTTTATTTTAACCACTTTAGCTTAAATTACGCTCCAAATAATGATGAATCCCTTGATCCCGATTTTGAGCCTAACATTGATTATATTTCTTGATTAACCCTTCACCTTTCCCATTGTTTATTATGAACTTATTTTGGCGTTGGTCCCACCTTGGACATTGTGAACCTCAACTCAGGCAAAATGTCTAAGTTGAGGGTGGCTATAGTAGGGGTGTGTAGACTGTGGGGAGGTGGAAAAGAAAGAAAAGAAAAAAAAGTTAAAGAATGGCAAGGTATGATGTGAAAAGAAAAGAAAGAAAAAGAGCTGAGAAAGAAAAAATGAAAAGAAAAGAAAATAAAAGAGAGAAAGATATGTAAAAGATTAGAAAAACACACCACACCATTGCATTCTTCTCATACTATATTGGATCGAGCTACTATCATGCCCTNGAAAGATATGTAAAAGATTAGAAAAACACACCACACCCACATATTGCATTTAAGTGGAGAAAATGGAGGAAAAGCTAGAAAGCCAAAAATGGGGTAAGCAGTGAAAAGTGAAGCCACGAGTGTGTAATGCCAAGGAGGATTTAGTCACTAAATTCCAGATCTACCATACCCTACTCGAAACGTACATTACAAGTCAAACAAATTCCTATAGTGATTTTAGCCTAACTGTCCAAAGACCCAAAATAGAAAAAATAAGGGCAAGCCTATGGTATCTGATGTGCAATATTTGGAACTTCTTTGTGAGAGTTAGAGTCTCACTTGTTTACTCCCGAGTATCATGATTCTATATATCTGTGAGTGTTGGGACTTCATTTGTTGTGAGGGTACTTGGTTTGTGTTGTATTTTATCAATTTTCTATGTAAATAGCATTGGTGATAACTTAATTCTCTGCTAATAGTTGGATGTCATATCTTGATCCTTATATGTCATTGATTGTGGTTATATGAGTACATAGTTAACTTAGTCTAAACAGAAAAGGTGTCAATAGCTAATTGTGGTTTATAGTGCTAATTTTTTGTGTTGGCTGTACGTATTCTAAGTTAAGTGTCGTTTTTAGTTTTGTTTTCCTTGGCTTGAGGACATGCAAATGTCTTCAGTTAAGGGTGTTGATGTGTTGTGAGTTTACAACACTTTTGATGCTTAAAACTAGGAAATAAGCATGGACTTAGGAGTGTTTATATGGATATGAGCCACTTTTATTTTATTTTCAGGGAAAATAGATGTTGGAACTGAATTGTGCAAAAGATGGAGAAATACAGAAAAGTGGCTAAGCATGAACCTTAGCACGAGTCGTACAATTCTTGTACGAGTCGTAGTAAGTGTCGTGGAAAAGCCCAGGTTAAGAGTGATGAGGAAAATTCCACTTACAGCTCATGGTACGATTGGTACAATCCTGGTATGAGTTGTACCATGTTAGTCATAGGATACTTTAGAAGATGTTGCGCAGGTTGAGTCTCCTAGGATGGGTAGCAACCACGAATCATAAGATCTATCTAAGACCCGTTTTGAGGAGCCGTAGAGAAGTTCAGAAGAAGTGAAGGCTGATAGGTCTCAAGGTACGAGAAGGATTCATGGGTCATAGAACCGAGGTACTAGTCACACAAAACCATCTATGATAAAGTTAAGAAAATTGCTAGAATTCTCAGTATCAAACCACAACTAATTGTACAATCGTGGATTCATGTTATGAGTCGTACTAGTTCACAACACTTAGCCAGATTCAACAGAGGATAGCCAACATATGAGTTAAGGTATAAACCGTACAATCCTATTACGGGTCGTAGGTGAAGTAAGAGGGAATTGAGAGATGAACCCTCTGATTCTGATCAAGTAGGTAGCTCCCTTAGTGGTTCAGTGAAAGAGTTACCAAGTTGAGACTTTCAATAGTGTTGAGACTCGGACCACTAGGGCTCAACCAAAGGCACAGACCGAAGCCACTTCTGCCGCTCTGGCAACTGCTCCCCAATCTGAAAAGGGAGTAGAAGAATAGGTTCAAGAGTCTGGGAGCGGCTACTGAGGAAGAAGGGTCCGAGGAGGCCCAATCCGGTGATGGGTGACAATGAGGCCAAAACTGAGGAGGAGGCCATGGATGAAGAAGTTGATCAAACTCAGCCTCCGTGAATCGTACTATTAGGTGGAGAATACCCGGTTGTCATGACCCGAACGAAGGCCTGGATTGTAGACATGGGACAAGGGACCCCGAAAGACCCCATGTTGACCAATGGCATAAGCATAAATCTAACTCATTTAATAAACTGAAGAAATCAACAATATAACTCAATAGAAGTCTAACTCATTATAACATAAGAATAAGCATTCGAAGAAAACACATACATAAATCTGAAAGCCTCTAATCTGGATGAGTTGATAGGACAAACCCCCAATTAACTCAACAATACTAAAACTGAATATATATAAGGAACTAAAAGTCTAGCCCTCGAAGGATGAGGATTCACTAACCAAGTAGGAGCTAAGTCTCACAATCGACTACGAACGGGGCTGAGCCTAGGAGCTGGGCCCTGTATCATGAAACGATACAACATAAAAAGTATGCGGTCAGTACATGGAATGTACCGAGTATTCAAGGTAAGTAAAACCTCTTTAGTAAAGTAAATCATTTAAAACATTTCATAACATATCATAAGCTTTCAAATCTGAGAGGAAGGACTACATGTGTTCATTCTGAAATCGTAATCTTTTCATAATATGACAATGCATAGCTTCATAACATCATAACTAACTGGAATGACTCAAAGCTGAAATATGACATGTATAGAAAAGATGAATAATGAGTTAAACCTTGCTTTTAGAACATGCATGCTTAAAGTAATAATCATGAGTAATGAATATGCAAATCTGAATCATATAGACAATGGGAGACTCGTCACTTAACCGACATACCACGATAGAGCTTATGTGGTCCCGACTATTACACTCAAGTGGGCAGAGCCATCAAAAACCTTGTCAAGGCTAAGGACGCTATGATATCAATATCAAGTTCATGGGCTATTAAGGCCGGGGATAGCTCACAAGGGAGGTCCCAATAATATAATAGTATAAACCTACGCTGGCGCGTAGTGTTGGGGAATAGGGTGATCGACCCTTACCCCGCTCGGTGCTAGACTCTTCTCCCAAAACATGCAATGCTCTACATCATATATAACTAATCTCAACCTCGTCTATTGACGAAGCTCAACAATGATGTCATGCATAAACTCAACATCGTATGAAACGAAGCTCAACATTGTCATTTGACAAAGCTCAATAATGAAGTCATGCATAGACTTGACATAACGTGAAAAAGCAGCTCAATAATACATAAATCTCAATTTATGAATTCATGCGTATGAGAAGCTTTATTTCAAAACATACCACAAGCTCAAAGATAAGTGGGAGCATCTACTCCAAAACCATGTGGTAAGATTACTTTAGAGATACTACATCATTATACTTGATATAAGGGCCTTGCCCAAAAACTTTATCATGCTTGGATATACTCAATTCATTTTGAAAACAATATCGTAGTAATGGGTAGCTTTAGAAACATGCTTTTCTTCATCAAATCTCATCATCCTGACACATTCATCATTATTTTCTTCTTTCATGAAATTATTATCTATGGGAATTTAATTTCATAATTTAGAAAACACAATTTTTGATTGAAAATAATTTAAAATCGGCCCAAGCTTCACAATTCACCAATATAAAAATAATATAATTGTACCCATATATAGAAATTGAAGAATTATGTAATTGGGTAAAAACCCCATAACTTGATCATATGAATTTCTCATACTTAGCTAGAGATTTGGGAATGGGTGAGGAAGGAAACACCCACTCATAACCCTACATACCTAGGAGGGATGGTTTTACCACTTCTCTAATTTCCCAAGATGAGATTCCAATGGAAACCTTCAAAACTTGCTCTAAATTCTCTCTTCAAACTCCCAAATTTGCATGCATGGAATTAAATAGCTTATAATAGGTTTTTACCCCCTTAAAACCCTATAAAACGAGCCATATATGATGTAGTATAGGCCGTTATAACTTAGGAATGACAGAAATACCCTTACTAAAATCGCAAAAAAACTATTCACTGGACCAAACAGCGGATGACCCTACGGGTTGTTGGAGGATACCACGACCCGTGGTATCTGTCCGTGTTATGCACTACCCAAGCCTTCTCGCGAAATCAGACCACGGATAGACAGGATGACTCGTCCTTAGTTCTAACGGGTCGTCTAATCGGTCGTCGATTGCCTTCCTGAATCTTCTAAACTTCCCTATGATGAGTTTTACAATGGATTGTTGTTAGCTTCAACGGTTCATGGTATCTGTCCGTCAAATCCACTAGAGATTTAGGACCCCTTACCAAGACTCAAGACAACAGATCGTTGCATGCCACGATGGGTCATTGGATGACTCGTTATATTTCCCAAATGCTAAGCCATCTCTTACCATGACAACAAATGACAAATCGTTGTTTCTTTCAATGAATCATTACATCAATCATTACTTCCACTGTTACCCGAGCATTAAACCCATGACTCGTAACAACGGCTTGTGGTTTGCAACCACGAGTCGTTACTCCACTTGTCTTGTGCTACTTTTTCCAATTTCTGCAGATTTCAGATTTAACTCTCGGGTCTTATTCTTAGGCACCTCTGGGTATTACACCGGTGATCAAGAGATATATGAGCAGGGTCTTGCTCTCACCTCCAAGAACCACCCGAGGCGGAGCATACAAGAAGAACCGTGGATCCTCACCAATGCCTTGAATGAGGTAGAGGAGATGAAGCAGATATTCAAGTTCTACAAATTCAATTAGATGGCTAGAACTCAAGAGAAGTACAGTCCTAAAATGGTAAGTGAGTTCAATGCCAATTATATTGACACCATGGAGTAGAATGTAAAAAGCAAACTGAAATTGAAAGAAGAGCCCAAGCTCGAGTGTATTATGGTGCGGGGTCGTATGGTTGATATCTCTTAGAGGACTATTGCTCGGATACTTTCTGTTCCATAGTTTAGAGGTCCTAACATGACAGTTGAGTTCGACTATCGGGTAGATTCCTTGAAAAGGGTAAAGCATTTGGGCCATGAGGAGTGGCAGAGTTAGATTAAATGGCTAGTAGGGGTTGTGGAAGATGAGATTCTAAAGATCACCCAGGTTATGGGGTGTCTGGGGAGGAGTATGCCAATTTGGCCTTATATCTGTCACGCCCCCCTTGGGGGGTATGACTGGCACCTGGTCCCTAATAGGACCTGGACTTCTAACTGGTGAGCCTAGGCACGTCTGGTGCCTGGCTAGCTCTATTTCTGATTTCTGGAAACAACGGGCTATATAACGAATGTAAATACAGCCTCCGGCCAACTGGGCCTATAGCCACCTGTGAATGCAACAGCAGCTAACAAGAAAC
>JACEIK010003325.1:131301-170568 GCA_018107945.1 Datura stramonium | reverse complement strand
GAGAGCGAAATCGTGTTCATATGCCCCTGCATGTAATGTTTTTGAGATCATATGATTGAAAAGGGGGAAATTCTCTTGTGTTGTAAGGGCACATGCTTGAGGAGAGATTCAAATTCATGTCGGATGTCTTGATCAACTGATTTGCATGAGTTTGCCGAGATCGAGAGTCGATTCTTGGGTCTAGGAGGTCTTAATGTGGTGAATGTCGTTGTATCGATAAGACTATGCATGTTTTCTTGATGATTTACTATATTAAATAATCGGTATAACCATAGCTTGATTTGTCGAGCCAAAGTAGCTAGGCGTGGGTGTCAATTGCATGAGATGTGAGATTATTGTTCGAGGACGAATAAGGTTTTAAGTGTGGGGTAAGTGATCTTGGGCAGAATCATACGCCCAAGTGATACTCAAATGCTTCATTTCGTCTTGTTTATCTATCGTTATTTTTACATTCTCATGTGATTTGTAGTTAAAATGTGAATTTATACTAACCATTTATACTAACCAACATTATTAGTGTTGTTTTTCAGAAAATGTGTTTATAAGCTAAGATGCATGTTGGGAGAAATTCCAAATGGACTCAGGTTGTGCTAAAGGGAAGAGGCCAAGGAAAAGCAAAGCACAAAGCGGGCTCCGCGATGGAGCCATTTCACGCTGCCATCGCGAGGCATTCTCGCCCGATGATTTAATTTGGCCAAGTTCCAATGGTGGGAGGTCCGCATTGCCTCCGCGTGGCTGCATAATTACCGACCATCGACCCCGTGAGGGTTCGCGCGCCGTGGCACGTTGGCCAAGAACCGCGTTGCATGCCGTGGCACGCCGAGGAGTAAAAGCCGGGCACGGGATTCCAAGAAGGGTCCGCTAGCAGCCCGTGTCGAGGCACGCCCGCGATGTACCCGTGACACGTTGCTTGTTATTCCTGAAAAATTCCCCACTAGTATAAATAGCACACTTAGGTTCATTTCTTTTTAATAATTCTCACTTAGTTGAGCAAGGACGTGTTGCAGCTTGAGGAGATGAAAATCTTAGTGGTTCTTCTTCATCTCTTTTTTCCTTTATTTTAATTATTTGTATGATTTACACTCATTTGATGATGTTTAATCCACAAATGAGTGGCTAAATTCACTTCTTGCAGAGGTTAAGAACATTTGTGGTGGAATGTAATTATTGATCATTTTGGTTTATCATCTTTTCTTCCATGGTTGTTCTATCAATTCTTGTTCTTAATGCATTAATGTGCGGGGCCACTTAAGATGTATATCTAAAAAGTCCGATTTCATCTCGAAAGAGAAAGAAATTGGAAAGTTGTGAATTGGTAGGATATGACTCTTCTTAGTTTGGGAAAATTGAGAATTGATTTACCTTTAGAATAGAAATATATCCTCTAAAGTCGTATTAGTCAATTACTTTAATCGATTTGTATGGCTAGAACTTGAATTCTTTAATCACAGAAAAGTAGGTTGAAGGTTCATGATTCTTAACTTGGGTTGAATAATAAGTTTTAATCCATAGGCAATAATTCTTGACTAGAAACCGAATGAAAGATTAACCGATTTGTAGCGATAAATTACTTCCCGCATGTTCGTTTTAGCCTTTAAGATGCTCATTACTATAGTTCTGCACTCAATTTGTGATTTCATTTAGATTAAAAGATAAATTAGAAACAAACTCCCAAAATCTCTTTAAGCCGTTGTTCGCATTTTTGGAGTTAAAGTTCATTAACACTTGATTCGATTATTACATTGGTCCACTCCCCGTGGGATCGATATCATTTACTTTAGCAGTTTTACTACTTGTTCGACCACGTGCACTTGCGTGTAGGGTGCGAAATGTGACCGAACAAAAAGCGCCTCATTCAAGATTGACAACAAAGATCCTACACTATGCTAAAGGCAGGACAACTTCATAACTCTAACACGAAGACCCCCCATCAACACTTCTGAAACTTTATTGAGGTATGCAACCTTCATAGGCAAAATAACATTTCAGATGATGTTATCCCCGCTATGCGTTCAAATACTCATTGGCCTGGCCAAAGTAAGGGATTGTTGCATAAACTCCCTCCAAACTCAATTTATACTTGGCAGGAGTTGGTGAGTGCCTTCCTGGAGAAATGGTTTCCACCTAGCAAAAAGGCTGAGCAAAGGGATAAGATATTTTATTTTCTCGACAACTACTGAGAAATGCTTGTTTGAAGCATGGGAGAGATTCCTATGAATATATCCTTTGGGTGCCCAACAACCGGTTCCCGAATCATATCTTGTTGGAGAAGTTTTATACCATTTAAATGCATTTCACACAATTCGTTGCCAACAACGCCACAGGTGGACGCTTTCATGGACAAGACTCAAATAAAATTTCCATCATCTTGAACAATATTGTAAATCATAAACTACATATTTACAAGAGTCAGGACCAAACTTGAGGAATAAATATGGGGACTCTTTCTATCTCATTTGATGAAGGATAATAGGAGCGTGTTTAGATGATGTCCACTATGGCAACCAACATAGCCCTTCTCACAAAAACGTTGACAAAGTATGAGGTCAAGAAGGTGCATGTTATTGATGAGACCATGAATGATGTCTCAATATAGGCATGGATACCCTCGCCCTCCATACCACCAATCACTCATCATAAGAGCCACCACCTATACCAGCGTTGGAAGACGCTACTGCTTATGTTGGCAACTCATCCGATGGCTATAGAATACAAGACGCAAGGCCACCGCTTCTTCATTATCTACCAAGGGAAATCCGAGACCTAAACAACAAGGTCAAGTTCAATATTACCCTAGAAACAATAATGGTGGTCAAAATCGTGGTTGGAAAATGGTTGGAATGACCAGAACAAAGGCTTATCTTCTTATGTCTCACCTAGAGGTCCTCCTCTAACCCCCAAAATTGAGGAAGGGTCCTTCACATTATCATGGAGGCTCAAAGCTTCTCAAGGGATGTTGGAAAATACCCTTGCCTACCTGAAAGAAGATGTTTGTCTCAAGAGTCTCACAGAGATAGTAGGCTCTCACACAACCTATCTGTAAATTAGAGTAACAAAGTGGACTTTTCTCGTGACCAAAATCCTAAAAAAGGCCATCTACCTAATGACAATGGTGAATCCACAAAATAAAATGTGGACCTACAATGCTTAATGTAGGGCTATTATCATGAGAAGTGGCAAGATTGTGCACCTTGTTGACGTTTCGAGGCTTAAGATGGTATGGTGGAGAATGAGTCTAAGAAGGTGATTGAGTTTTTTATGGCTAAAAATAAAGGCCTAAAAGCCTGTGTGGTGATAAGGTAGTTGATGGTGGATCCCAAAAGCCACCGTGTGAGGAAATTCAAAAAGATATGTTAGTTTCCCCTAAAAGAGAGAGGGAAGGCTAAGAGAGGAGTGGAAGACTTCCAAAATATTTTCCTCCACCTGTCCTTCTATTTACATAAAGAATTCTCAACAAGACCTTGATATGAAAGCAGAAAGGCATATCGAGGGGCTTAAAGGGGAAAAACTCAAGGTACCATTCATTGATGCCGTAAAAGAGATGCCCGGGTTTCCTAAATATTTGATAATGTTATCGACTAGAAAGTTAAAGGTGACAAAGAGGAGCCGCTCCGTGACACATAGAGTGAGTGCCATCATAGAAGGTATATGTGTCAAAAATAAAGAAGACCCAGGAGAATTTACCGTGCCTCACGGATAGGTGGATAATGGGGCAAGTATTAATCTGATGCCTCCTGCAATTTACAAGCATTTCCCGGGTTGTCTCATGATGAAGCTCACCTCATTCGACTCCCAACACCTAACAATACCATTAAGACTCTAGTGGGGGTGATGAAGGATGTGCTTTTCAAAGTCGAAAAATTTGTACTAGCGATAGACTTTGTAGTTCTTGACTCGGTGATGTGGATAGAGATATTTCCATCATTCTTGAAGACCATTTCTGCCACCGAGAGCCTTGATGATGACAAACATGAAATAATGTTCCGAAATGTGGTTGAGAGCATTACTTTCAAACTAGGAGCGTCTTCCATAGGAGTTGGGGACATTTGTGTGGTCAATGTAGAGCAAGAAGTTGGCAAGGTAGCCGAGCATGCTATTGCCGTATCACCGAAGAGAAAGAAGACTAAATTATCATGATTGAATTAGTACTCGTGGCACCAAAGGCAAAGAAGTGGGTGAGGAAGTACCATCTCAAGGATGGCTTACCAAAATTGCGTGATCATATATCTTACGTCGTGCCGAGACGTTAAATCACACTCTTTCTTTGGGAGGCAACCCAATCTGGATGCTACACTATGTATAAAAGATACATATAATGTCACGATGTTACATCAAGCTACTGGGAGGCAACACAAGCACTTTTTTTGGACTAACGGGTGTTAGTGCATGTAGGTACACTTAAAAAAAAATCGAGGAAAGTGGCTCAAAAAAAGGCAATAAATATGATGCGCAAACAATGGTGAACAGACTTTATCGTCCTTTTAAAGGATGAACAACATGTCCATCTATCATCTACTTCTAGTTCATCGCATGGAATGGACAAGAGACTCACCAATATATGGACCATACTCGCCTGCATGCTTCTATTGAATCGTCTCCAGTCGTTAATGATGAAACCAATGTGGCCACATGGAGAATGAGATTTGGGTTAGATCTATTTTAATGTAAATTTCTTTAATTAGACAATACCAGTTTGATCGACCCGACTCAGCTCAAAAAGGCACTCAAATGATGAAACACAAGACCTCATCCTTCAATCTTCTCTATTTTTCCACTTCTTCCTTACTTCAAAATTCCTCCATCAAGCTACTAATTTTTGCTTCAACAACTAGCCACGCACTCTTTCTCATAAGCACCCACACCAACACAATTCTAAAGGTTTTCATCAATTCCCACATGCTTCTTCAATGTATAAGCACACAAGCACATAGGTATTGTTCTTAATCGTGAGCTTTAAATTTCATGCCTAAGGTGATGTCGCACCATGTACTTAATCGGGGTTATGGAATACCTTGCTTGGAGTATGATATCGGGGAAGAACTCGTTTAAATCGCTAGGATTGTTGAGCTAGGGCTTACTAAATGGTATGAATATGTTTCAATGCTTGATAATTTATTCTGATCCTAAATTTAGAATAACCCTTGCTCCTTTGTTTGAGAGATTTGTTCAAAATTTAAAGCCTCGAGTGCTGGAAAACTATGAACCCCAACAGATGTAAGAATGTACGATTTGTCTTTTGCTAGCATTGCATCACTCGCCTGTTCCGTCAATTGAATCCATAAGTCCCTGGAAGCACTCCGAGTCAAAAGTATGACTCAAGGGAAGGACCGTTCATTGGAAGGACGCACTCCATACCTTAAATCTTACATTAAAGCAAGAAGTTGAATTCCTTGCATTCAATAGACAGACAGATACGATCCATCCTTCAAGGTATGGACCGTCCTTCGCTCATCTTACTTACTTTATACCGATTCCATGATACTCCGAGTCTATGTTCTGACAAATTTGTGCATGATCACAAAAATGAGACGCAAAGAGAGCATTACCCTAAGGATAAGTCGAGTACACCCAAAAGGTCCCGCCTAGTGGACGAGGATATGAGGTACTTGCTCTTCGGGTAGTAGAGAGCAGAGGTTTCACCTATCCTCCGCCTGATAGAATCTAACAGACCCCCTATTGGATCTTCATCCCTATTCGATGATGACCTCATGACCAGACAAATCCTCGCGGGCCCTGCATAGAGATTTCCGCAATGAGGGCCACCGAGGAGGAATCATCTAGCTAACCTCCTTCCCCAATAGTAGAGTTGAGACAAAATAGGGAGAGGAGATGTATAGACTCAAAGGGTACCTGTGGCCTCCAGGAGCCATTCAAGTAGACACAAAGGCAACTAATGACAAGGTTCATCAGGATTACTATGAAGAGGACTAGTTTACCGCACTGGATTTATACCCCGACATCACGGAGGAACTCAGGTTTTAGCACTAGGAATTTTTGTTCGGATAGTAGGTCGATATTTAGACAATTTTTGGGAATTTATGCAATTTATGGGACGATCCTCTTAAGGTTGAACCTAAAGGTCACGATGCGTATAGAGCCATCACTTCGTGGTAACTGTGGAGTATCCGTTGGAAATCATCATGGAGGAGATCACCTTAGTATTATTTAGGTAATGACACATGAGGGTGGTGACACCAACTAATGACGAGGTTTCACCGAGCCTGGCTAAAGGTTGATAGCTAGTATGATAACTACAGAGGTACTACGCCTAGGCTATGGCTAATGCAATGATATATTAAAGAGAAACTGGTTTTTCAACAAGTTTTGGTGGCATGTGGTTTGTAGCAGAGTGTGCCCAAATGAAGAGCAACAACAATTACCACTTAGGAAGGCTCTCAGGCATCCATCATCGCCAAGAAGAGCATAGATATTATTCCGATGGTTAGAATTTGAGTCAAGGATGTGAGCTGCTGTAGATCGCCACCTCCCTCTCATGTCCTTGCCTTACAACCCTATTTCAGAGGGCAAGGGTCCTAGTCCCGCCGAGGAGGACATATTCACGTATTATCAGGTGATGGATATTACCTTTGATAAGGACGACATGGTAAATGTGATGAGCCATACTAGCTCCATCATACCACTTGAACCCAATACCGAGGGTCAAGGCATCCGTGACCGAGGTGCCCAACCAGCCCACAAAGCTGGGAGGCACTCCAGCAACTTCAGCCACTATGGCATCCATGCCTACTGCACCATCGCGCCACCACATATCCAAATATTCATTTACTAGGTCGACTTCCCAGCTTGGATTAAGAGATAAGACAAATGCGCCCAATTGATCGGGAGGGACCATTGGCCATCGTGTCCACGATCAAGCTGAGCCACTCTCCTGCACCGCTCTAGGATACTATTAGGACCTCACATGAGGCCTGGAGCTCTCTACCGATAGCTACGGGATGCCAAGCTACACCATCTTAGGGAGGTGCCAAGTGCTTCCGATATAAGAAGAATTCAAGAAGACTTAGAAGAGACCCGCAGCTACCGTACTTGATATACAAATGCATGAGTGGTAGCCGATCAGTGTAGATATTGTTGGTGGATAGGAAACTACCTATTGCCAAGATTGGGACTTTATTACACCAACATACCTATTCCAATTCACCTTAGACTCAACCCATACCACCACTCAAGACCCCACTCATCGGGGCGTACTACAAACGAGCAGTTTCTAGTCGACTGCCCAAACAGATGTCTGTGTCGACTAGCAAATAAAAGGCAAGCAATTAAATTTCTGCAGACTCTAACAAAAGAGAGTTAAAGCTATCCACCATAGGGCAAATGCCCTCAAGAGAGAAATAAGGCATCACTATCAGCACACTGAGACCACACTCATGATATGGAGATTGACACTTTTGTCATGTGGATGATGAGAAGTAACATGATCTAAGCGATGCGTAGAAGTTTTGCTACCCTCTTACCCCCTTACTTTATTTTGTGTATGGATTGAGGACTATGCATTTTTTAAAGGGATGGATATTTTGGATTTATAATGTGTTTGTATAATTTCTTTTTCAAACTCGATTTGTATGGCAATATGCATTTGGATGAGTTTTTGATGTGTGTTTGTGATCCATGTTAGTCCATAATTTATACAATTTTCCTAGTATAGCTTCTTTTTCTTCTTAGGTTAAAGCTTTT
Organism: Datura stramonium; assembly: GCA_018107945.1. Taxonomy (NCBI): domain Eukaryota; kingdom Viridiplantae; phylum Streptophyta; class Magnoliopsida; order Solanales; family Solanaceae; genus Datura; species Datura stramonium. The sequence continues at coordinate 162,870 of JACEIK010003325.1, read as the reverse complement.
TTCGCTTCGTAGTGTAGAGCCCTCTTGGTTTTCTTTACCCATGGTCTCTTTCAGGAGGGCTTACTTTCAATATGGCACAACAAAGTAGTTAAGTGTCCTAGCACATGGGCCTGATGATGAATTGCTAGGTAAATATTCCTAAGGGTACCAAATTTACTTTGTCGAGTCTTCATAGAATAAAGAAATTTTTTCGACTCTAGGTGGTGGCAACACCGAGCCATTTGCATACTTGTGGCCGGATTGTAGAAAAATTCCCCTCAAATTTTTGTTATAGTTATTTGATATTGAGTTGTATATCTCCATTTTTGATATGAAGTGTTGGCAATGTGTTCCTATTTTAAAGAGTGACGTATTAATCATTTTTATATCCAAGTGCCAATGTATGGAGAGAAATTGTCATTTCAATTGACCTTGACTGGGCCACTTCAGAACTTGCCTTGCTATTTGCCCGAATCTAGGATTGACTATAGTTGTAGAGATGAACTTTAGGTCTTCTTTGTGCTTCACAAGCCATTTATATCTAAAGAGACCTACCAAATGATGTATAAATCCCTAGTCTCCTTGAGCCTTTTGTCCTTTTTCTTGACCAACTCGCAATAAAAAGCCAAAGCCTATTCTAAATTAACTCTTTGAACCTATCCTCCTTGATACTTGAAAAGAAATGAAACATGAACAAAAAGTTTTAAGTTAGGGATGATAAGGAAGGGAATAAAGAAATAGGCCAAAAAGATGTGGTATGAGCATATCCTAAGGTGTGATTGAGCAATGAGCCAAAGAGAAGAAAAAGAAAAGTAAGCAAAAGAGATAAATAAAAATGAACTTGAGCTCATGAAAACACCTTGGGGTGGAAATGCCAAAACAAAAGAAGGAATGAAAAAGGGATCAAAAGGGTGAAAAGGTTGTGGAAAAAGTGGTGAAGAGGTCAAGAATGATAACGAAGTCTCTAAAAGCCAAACTTGTACCCTACCATTCCTTTAACTCTTCATTACGAGCTTAGAAAAGACCTTTATATGACTCCTCAACCAAGATATCCGAAAAGAAAGGCACTTGAGTAAATGATCAAGCATTGATTAGTTGTGAGCTATCTTTGTGAAATATCTTTGTAAGAGTTGAGCATTCTCTTCCCTCTTGTCTTGTTCACAATATGGTGTGTGTTATTATTACTTTAGAAAAAGGAAATTTTCCTTGGCTCCAACTATAGGGGCATGTAGATTTGAATGGCTAGCACGCTTCACTTTTCTAATTTGGGTTTGTACATAAGCCGAGATAATACCATGTTGGAGGTTTCATTATTATAAAATAGTTGTGAGAAAATTATGTTCTTTGATTAATGGAGGGAGTGGATGGATTGAAGTTTGTGCATCGGGTAGTCGTTGTTCACAACCACTAGTCACTTATAATTTGTGATTCCGTGACATTAGTTTTGTGTAGGGTAGTTTTCTTAGTTTTCTTAAGGAAAAGAAAAAATGTGCTTTGGTTAGGATGTTGATGTGTCGTAAATTAGCGACACATCTTTACATTATTTCATAGAATTTGCATGTCCTTTTTGAGTTAAATTAATTAGAAAATAACCTTATTATATATTTCGTGGAGCTCAAGAGATTGAAAGATGAAAGGATTTTAGGCCAGAAACTTCTCGCGACGAGAACATATGGATCGCTTGTCCGAAAGATGGTTCGCGCCTTCGTCCGGCCTTCCTAGCGGCACTCCAAAACCTAGAAAAGGGTCTTTAAAGTATGGTTGAAGGGATGGACTATCTTCAAAGTGAATGGTCTATCAATCAAGATTGGACCCAAGCTAGCAAAATGAAAGTTCTAAAGTGCTGAGCAAGGTATAGATTATCTTTCCAAGGACAACCCGTCTTTCAAAGGACTCGCTAGCTAAGGACAAATGGTTAAAAGTAAAGTACAGCCCAAAGAATGGTCCATCCCTACACACCCACTCCGATGTTTGAATTAAATGGCTTCGGGACATAAGATAAATAGATTTCTGTAATATTTAGGAGCTTTTTCATTATTTAGTTCAAACTTAGAATAGAAAGTAGAATTTAGCTAGTTTATCTCAAATTTCAGAGTATTTGTGTGATCTAGCTTGTAACTTGAAGATTTTCATTCATCTATTAAAGATTTCAATTCCTATTTTGGTAAGAATGTCTAATTACTTTGATCTTCTTCTTCTTCTTTATTTGTAACTAAATCTACTCCTTAGGTTGTGAAGCTAATGATCACAATTTTTTAAAATGGAGCTTGGACTTATGAACATTTAATTGATCTTTACTTTGTAGTGTGTGATTGCGATGAGAGTCATCCACCTGTCCAATTACTTCCTTTAATGAGGTTTCGAAAGAGTAAATTTAGGTTGTGTTAGAATCAATCAACAATGACTCAAGAAATAATCCTTGTTTAATAGGTTCTCCTAAATATAGGTTGAACACCAAATTGACAACAAGCAATTGGGTAGAAGGGAGTTTTGCTTCAAATTTGACAAAATTGAAGTTGATTTGACATATGTGGTGTCATGGAAAGATACCCACGTGTTTCATAAGTATATTGCTTGCATGTTCAAATTTCAGCCTACTCTCGCCCTCTTCCACATGTGATTTAGATCGATCCATAATTGGGTCATTTTGATAATTATCTTTAATTGATTATGACCCTAGTTATTACACTATGTAGTCTTAGTTAAATTACATTACTCTCAACTAATAGATTATAATCTTGCAATACTTTACTTTAATACTGAGTGTCTAGGCTTGAAGTAGTCTTCTATGGGATTCGAATTCCCAACTCCTTCGTTGAGTTCTATATTTTCTATGATTTTTTACACTATCCTAAGTATTGGAGTAGATTTGAATGTCATCATACAAGTTCAAAACTATCAACAGATTTAATGTAACTACTCGTAAAAGATAACCTCGCATTGTTTAGCAAGTATACGACACACTTTACATTTCGACAACCTCTACAGAAGTTCGAGTTCATATTTAAGATGTTATTTAGAGTGTTACTAGGAAACATGACTAAGCCTCTTATACCGTAGGCTTATATTAGCTTCACAATGAGACGATGATTCTTGAGAGTTAGACCGGGCCTTACTTTTACAATAGACCGGCTTACCAACAGATATGGCCCATCACACAATTTAATTCTTTGGTTGCCTCGAGAAAAATGAAAGGTGTTATATTTAAACTAAGGTAAAAGATATACATTACTTCGAGTGTTCTAATTAGAAATAGAACTTGAGCCAATGTGTTTTACTTGAGCTATATCACATTAGGTAAATAAACCTATTTAGAATTTGTATTTTTACTTATTGATACCTTTATTAGCATGTTGATGTCAAAAAACTATATGGTTTGTTGTTCTATGTCAATTATACAATCCTTGAGGATTTTGACACGCTTAAGGCTTGCGGTTTGGTTATACCCGATACTTTACCTTGCAAAAAGCACATCGGGGGTTACGTTAATGTAACATCTTGCAATAGAGTTGAGCTACGTTAGATTAAGTAGTTGGACAATTTGGTCATATTGTCTTTGGATCAAGACATATTCTCCTTGTGTTATTCCTTCTTGATCACATGCTTGATTAGTTATATCTCTTGATATTTCGTGAGGGAATTTGTTACACCCTAAAAGTCTCTGAGACAAGCCTTAGACATGTAGCAAATTCAGCAATAAAATATGCATTTTTCTCTTCGAATGACTCATGGTACGAAGTCGTTGTCTTGGTACTAGTCATAGGAGGGAGTCAAAGGGTGAGCAGTAAGCAAAGTGTCTAAAACTAGTGATACCCACTGTGGAACAAGTCGTAGTTTGATGTAGCAAGTCGTGGTGTTGTCAAATCATGGACCTATAAGTCAAGGTACGACTCGCCATTTGGTGTGATGGATCATGGAAAGAGACGTAGTATCTTGTGAGTGGCGTGCTTGTTGATATAAGGGGTCCTGGTAGATTCGCTCTAGGTAAAATGAATCATTGTATGCAGTCGTGGAATGTTTGTTTGGGAGATGGAGACCTCACCACAAGCCATGGTATGACCTATCAGAGGAAAACAATCATGTTATAAGGCCCTTCATTTGAGAAACAAAGGAGCTTGGAAAATGTAGTGGACTAACAATGAGATGAAACCACGAAATAAGTTTCAGGGTAGGACTCAGGTAAATGCACTGCGGTGCATGGTAGACAATTTTAATTATGTGTTCGTGGGTATTTTTGTAAAATTCTTAGCTCCTAAGCTCTAAACCACATTGTTTTAAGCTATATTAGGAGAGTTTTAAGAGGTTTTAGCCTAGCCTAAGTCATTAGGCTCCCATGCATTCATTGAATTGAAATCCTCTACCAAGATCAAACTAGAATTCACTTCACGCCAATACCATCTTGGTAATCAATTTACCTAGGTATATAGGGGTACGAATGAGGGATTTATTCCACCCTCATGATCTTGGGCATATTTATGTGCCCAAGTGCTATTTTATAACGTATTTTAAGTCATGTTTGTTACTCTAATTGATTACATTCTCATGTGATTTTGTATAATTTAGTGCATGAACTAACCAATATGGTTAGCCCATGTTTTGTAGGTGAATTATTCTTAGGAGGGGCTGAAAATTATGTTTGATGCACAAAAGGGGAAGCATGGAAGTTGTCCGAACGAAGTCGATAGCAGCAACATGGTGTCAAGGCCATGCCAAAACGGCCACGCCGATGTAAGGGCTGGCTTAGGCAACGCGTTGGCTCCCGTGGTCGTGCCCACTACACCGTGCCAAGCGAGGCATGCGCACGCGCGGGACAAAGCAAACTCGCAGCATGAGATGGCGTCATGTGCCATGCCCTCATGGCCTGTGCGATGGATGTCGTGCCACGCCGGGAGGCCACACAACACACTTCCATCACATGCCAAGGCCGACAATTCCGTAAGCCTACATTTGCTCTATGTCACAGAGGCGTAATGGCGCACCAAGTCCGCAGGACATAGGAAAGTTCAACGCATGTCCAAATTTTGCATATTTCATTAAGTACAAATAGAACCTTTAGCTTCTAATATCATTTATCATGTAAATATTTTGGAAAGGTGAAGGAGCAAAGGGAGAAGCGAAGAACTTCACCTAGGTATCAAAGTTTGTCATTCTCTTTAATCATTCTTGTAAGTACTTTACCTTAAATATGTTTTGAGTAATTGTATGTGACGTGAGTGGCTAAAACCCTCTCAGTGGTTGAGGCCACATGATATGAAAGTAATTGCATGAATTCATCTTTGGTTCAGTTTTCATTGTTTTTTTTGTCTTGTATTCTAATACGTTGTTTTTAAGGATCGGAATAATTATGAAAACAAACGTGTTAGGCTTTTCCAAAATCTCAAAAGAGTAACCTAGTTAGAACAAAAGAATGCGGTGGAGTGCTCTGGTTCCTTACGATGGGATTCATGGTTAGGATAGACATATACCTAATTTTGCCTTGGTTGGTTAATTAAATGGGACAAATAGCTAGACACCGACTAATTATCACATCACCGCTCATAAAGTAGTTGTGAAGCTAAGTCAAGTTAAATGATTAGAGGGATGAAAGTCCATAATCAAGGGCATAAACCCGTAAACGACATCCACAATGTTAGGATTTCATGAATTAGGACGTCACATCCTCGCCAATGATGTAGGTGTGAGACTAGTTTGTCAGGTTTAGAGGCTCGAAGACCATGAACACGCGTGTTAACTCTCCGTGAGACAACAATTGAATTTTTATACTTGAACCACTATGAATTGTATCACCGCATGATCATGTGCCTTAACTCTAGATGCTTCATTACTGCTTCCCGACTATTTTGTGATCACCCTAGATTTAAATACTAACTTCCAAAATCTCTATAATCAAACTTGTGAAATTTAATTTTAGTACTTGTTGAACTTGAACATTCGCCAAATAGTCCATCCCTATGGGGTTCATTTGCCTTCAAGAGTTTCTTTTACTACTTTGTACAACCGTGCGCGCTAAGGCGCAATTAGTTTTTAGCACTTGCTGAACCGGCAAGCGTTTTAGTGAATTTTTAGTTGTGTGATTTTTATTTTTCTCAAGTGTTGAAAAACTTAGTCTTAGTCCTGGTTTCTATCATGGTGTAATGTGCTGTCCTTGCAATCGGCAAGGGAAGAGAGCTGGTGGAACCTTTGTTTGAGCCTGAATGCCGATTAAATTTGCTCTGGAGAGAAGCTCTAGAGTGAAAGTTTAAGAGGTTACAGGAACAATTACAACAAAGATCCACCAAGCTGGGCAGACAGTTATTTGCCAACGAATGGCAAATGACCAGCACGCGAAGTGGCAATCCCACTAGCAAAAGAATGTGACCTCGAGTATCCATAAAACCGCCCGAAGGAAACTGAGCTTAAATAGAACATGAAAAACTTTTACATTCTAGTGAAATTTTGTAATGACACATGAGGATCCACGTAGCACTTACAAAACTTCTTGGAGACGTTGACACTTTTGTCCCACCGAAGTGTCAACCCCATTATATCCGACTCACCCACTTTTTACATTTTTAATATTGGGAGAGGCAAAGCACGGGTCAAGGTTTGCCACCGACCCATTACTTGGGATGACTCAGGAAAGAAATTTCCTCATCGTATTCTTTCCTTCTACCAAGACTCGCCAAGACCGGCGAGATCTATGTTTCAAGCAAATGCATAGAGGAGAATTTATATTTGGCTTAGAAGAGGTTAAATTTATTTGCTGAGAGATCGCCCTATCACCGTAGTCCAATGAGGTGTTAGGTCACACCTTGTGCAGAGTCTAGACTCACATACAAAGATCTATTGTGACCTACATCTAGTGGGCAAGCACTCGAGAGGACATATGACGCGTTGTACACTCTATTGAACCAAATTGCTCAAGGGAATCCAGAGTGGCATAGTGAATCATCTAGAGGGGCAGGAAAGAGAGCAGCGTAATGATAGAGGTAGATAGTGTTAACTCCATGGCATCACAACTAGTGTCACTACAACACCAAATGATGAATCAATTCTAAGAACCGAAAAGGCGAACCAACCAAGGACAAGTTAATGCAATTTCTAGCAAGCTCCTAGTCAGGAGATACGTGGGTAACAATGGCACAAGTAATACCCATGAGCCAACCCAGAATTCATCAACTTTGTAATGTATAGAGAAACAACAAAATATGGCAACACCTACGATGTACTAAGGTGAGCCACCCAAATTTTTCGGGGTGGCACCGTAGCCGGATGGGCCAAAGCAGCCTCAACATAAACAAGCATCGCCAAGAAAACAAAAGTGCAGAATATGCGTCGTAGAATATTATGAGATGTTATGAAAATACAATAACTAATTTAAGGAGAATAAGCAGGATGATTTGATTGAAAAATAGTGTGATGCCAGCAGAACTAGAAAAGCAGATGGATCTGCATGTGTAGTATACTGCACTTTAGGAGGGTTAGCTACTCCAAAGGATACAGACACAAACCCCTCGACAGTCACCCATCGCTCCGGTGTGAGTGGCAAGCGCTGACTGATGTAACATGTAAAGAAAAGAAATACGAGGTGCAAGCGAGCTACTGACAGGTCCGTCAACCGATGAGGAGATAACTAGAGGCCAGAGAACATACGTACAATCATCTTTGCATCCACCAGAGACCACCACCACCATTCCCCAAAGGATCAAGCGTAATAAGGAGGAAGAATGCTTTAAAACCTTCTTTGATATTTTCAAAGGAACTTCACATCGATTTGCCATTACTTGATGTCTGTAGTGGGATGCCAAAGTACGCAAAGTACTTAAAAGATATGGTGTCCAACAAAGTGAGGTTGGTGGATGTCTAGATGGTGGCACCGATGAGTGCAAAGCCTATGGTGATGAGCTAGATGTTGAAAAGCTCAAGGACTCCTGGGAATTTCACCTCCTCGTACAAATCGGGTGAAGTTGATGTGAGATAAGGGCTCCGTGTGATTTAGGGGCGATGTACCAATTTAATGCCCCCATCTCTATTTAACAATTCCCTAGGATTGGGTAAGCCGAGGCCTGTATTATAATGTCACAAACTGCGCATAAGTGCATAGTGGGCACCGTGAGGAATAATCAAGGACCTACTCATCAAAGTAGGTAAATTCATTATACCCGCTTCATCATTCTTGGATTTTAAGGTGGATGATAAGGTACTCGATCTTGGGATGGACTTTCGTAACCGGAGGAGCTATCATAAATGTGAGAGGTACCCTTAAAATAAGGGTCAATGAGGAAAAAAGAGCTCTTCGTAGTCTACCGTAAATCAACCCACCCACACAATACAGATCTTCGTAAGATTGGGCAGTGTTGTCGATCCTAAGTGTGGGATGGTAGATTCCTTGGGTCCCCTATTACAGGATATGTTGACACTTCACTGAACCATTGGAGGGGTGAAAATTGAAGAAGAAGACTAAAGACAGTGAAGAGAGGGACAAGAGTGGGAGGTTGTTCCCCTAGAAAAAAAAAGAGAGGGAGAAGATGGTTCCCGAAAAGGGAACACTTATCGAGGATATCCTAAGAAGGATAGGTCCACGTCGTGTCAGTGATAGAAAATAAAGTGTCAAGTTGGGAGGGGGCAACCCAAGAGTACCACAAGTACTCTTCTTTTAGTTGTTTGTAATTTTTGTTATTTTTCACTTGTTGTGTTTTGTTTGATAACCATAGATTTAGGGGAAGTATGAGTACCCATCGGTTGAAATCTAAGGAGCATGAAAAAGACGCAGTGTGGGGTCAATGACCTAAATACCAAAAATGAAGGAAAAAACATAAAGTTGTTACTTGTGCCTAGAGGCCTAAGGGGAGTATTTCTACCATTGTGTTAATTTTATGTGATGCTTTGGGACATAAAGACAATTCAGCGTGGTGAGGAAAGTTTCAAAAAAATTTGTGCTTAGTGAATTTGGGTGAAGTCATGCTTGGTCCAAATGCGTGTGTTGATAAAGTTAGTTGAGCCCAATTCACCCAACCTTTGGTTTTCTTTTCGCTTCTTTTCCGACAGGGGGCACTTTGAATCGAGAAAATAACATTTTTCCTTTTGCTTGCACATTATAACTTTTCACTATAGTTAGGGACTTTTCCGACGATGATGAATGATGATCGTCTCGAGGAAATATTAGTCAATAAAAATGAGTTAGAACCCTTAGCCGATTTATAGTTTGATTTTTTTTACGTGTTGTACATGATTTTTAGATGCATTTTAAGTTAATTTCAAGCATGTTTAGCAATTATATAACTCGTTCGAGACACCTAGGCTCTTAAATGTGACTCCATGTGTTAAAAGCTTAATTGTAAATTCTTGTGATTAATGAGTAAAGAGTCTACCGAACTGGCCATGAGTTGAGCATGAGTTGTGAGCGAGATAATTATATATTCCATGCTATCGTAGGTCTCGAACTTTCCCGGTGTGTATACAAAACGAAATGAAGGATGTTAATTGTATGAGATGATCGAGGCATTTTCAATGAGCTTAATTTGATCCTTTGCCCTTAATATATGATCCTGGGGATATCCTTAATGAGCCTTACGCCTATTCTTTGCTAGCCACTACCATAAGCTTAATCTAATAATCCAGTCAAGGGATGTACCACCTCCTTTCCTTTTTCTTTACCTCTATATTCATGATTATCCTCGCAACTACCAAAATGGTGTAATTCAAAATGTGGATCACCTACTCAATCTCATCTCTAGCAACAAGTTTTGACTTCGAAGCTACCTCTATCGGCCTAACAAATAGGAATTGTTTCCTGGGCCAACACTCTTCCATATCCGGTGTTGATAGCGACGTAGCCATCCTTCCTCAAATTCTACACCGTATCACTAGGTGTACCACTTTTGCTCTAATTAAAAGCTCTAAGATCTACCCCATTTGATAATCCAACTTGTTTAATGGCTATATAGTGTGAGTCCATTAGCTAATCGCAATTGAGAGGCCACCGTTCATCTCCTAACTCCGCATTCAAACTTGGTTCGACTCTCCCAAGAACTGTCTTGTAGCATTTCTTCCATCTTAGAAATTTCTACATTATTATTTCCGCTCACTAAGCGGAGGCAGCCATACAACCCCGTGATAATTTCCTGCTTGTTTTTCTTATTCCTCCAAATTTCGTGATCTTGACTGTAACCATCTATGTCATAATAGTTATCCTTTCATAGCTCTAACCTTTGGTTTCCGGCCATTAGCCTAGAAACTCCCATGTTGTTAAGATACTTAGCGGCTCTTCTCTTAATGTCCTGTAATACTTTTCCCGTCTGGCAAATTTACCCTATGAACCCACAACATTTACCTTTTCAGCACCCCGCAAGTAATTATTTTGCAATCAACTCCTATTTGGGTTTTCATGCAGCCATGATCTTGACTTCTCTCTTCCTTCTTTCTGTTGCTCCGTAGGCTAACCCAACTAATATGTGTTGCTTGAGACTTAGTCTTCTAGCGTGCCAAGCCCTCTTGGTCTTGGTGGACTGTATCAAATAAAACTGCAACCTCGTGTATGTTTGTGACATGAAATACCCTCTCATTCACAAGTAGTCCAAACGCTTTAGTCGCCAAGTGAAAGACTTATAAAAAGTTTCAATCATAATACTCATCTCAACTTGTGGTTGGGGCATTGCTTGAGTTTTTTGTTAAATCATAGCCATGCTTCATGTAATGCCTCGCTAGGTAGCTACCCGAAATTATTAATCTCATACCTCGCTGTAGCATTCTTGAGGTGGCACCCTAAGTGGAACATAAATTTTCACCTCTCTAGCTCGTGATCGAGTCATGTGGCAACTCATTCGACCAAATTTTGTTTCATACAGAGATAATGAAAACAACCTCATCCATATGGAATTTAGTTACTCCCGGTATCTTAAAATGGGATACCAAGAAGTTCATCAATTAAAAATTAGGATCATCACCAACCATTCAATAAGCCCTTCAAATTCAAAAGTTGGATCACAATACTGGGATGTTGAATTTAGATCCTACGCTAGTGGCGAGGGATGATAGCCTAGTGGCACCAACCCCATCTAAGTTTGTGTCATCTTCATCATCATACTCAAAAGAAATAAATTAATTCAATCGCTTTCCGGCCCTCAGGGACTGTGCCCGATCTCCAGGTGCGACATTTTCAATTTTTTGCCCATTCAGCCATCCCTAACAATATCATCATCTTTTGTTTTTAGGCATGTTCTGATTGTTACCCCTAGCCTAAGCATTATCAAGCTATTGTGCATTCATGGCTCTCCTAATAGTTCTCTTAATTTTAGGATTATAAGGAGTTAATAGTTTAACTCGACTTTGAGTATTTGGCATTCACCGACTGCATATCGACTCACCTAAACAAAAAATAAAAGTAAATTGAATATGATTAAGAGTCAAATAAACATACTGACTTAATCTAAGACTCGTATTCCCCGACAATAATGCCAAAATTTGATATGTCCAAATTACATCTCTATATTAAGAATTATAATGCGATCATTGTCAAATATAGAACCCAACAAGATTAGGATCGAATCCCATATGGTATAAGGTGAAAAATAATCCTTATGTGATTATTTACTTTTAGTTAGTTACTTTCCGTAAATTAGAGGTTTGGGGAAGTTATTTATGTTTCACTATCAGCCAAAAAGTAAGAGACACAAACTATAATTGACTATATTAATGCAAAAAGAGATAAAACTAGGGTTGTGAGATCATGGTTTAAAAACACTTGGTAATAACTTTAGAGACTCATTTAATGCTATGTATGCAAAAGTTATTAATTCAATTAATCCATCAAAATATTTCTCGGTCCTATTTATCACTCTTATTTTCTCAAACTAAGAGTGACTAACATAGAACTTCACTAATTAGCCTAAGTTGATTAATCTTGCTACAACATTAATCATTAGACAAGGGTTAAAATCTTGAATCCTTTATTATCACTTCTTTTTCAGGTTTTGGCCTTTACTCAAGCAAGTTAAACCTGATTTCATCTAATGTTTGCAACCATTAGAAATCATTCAATACGAAAGAAGGTGCCAATGCCTACATTTGCATTAAACCACCACATAAATCACTCGCTGCCTTGTCAAGTTACCATGACTCCCACAAACCCTAGTGATGAAACTTAGCCACACATGATAATTGAAACTAATCAGATTCATAAAAGAAGATTTAACTTACAAAGATAATATGAAACTTTGATTGTAATTACAAGAAGTACCACAATATCTCATCAAGAACTTTTGAAAGGAACATACAAAGCTTCCGGCTTTTTTTATCTCCAAAACTCTAATACCGAAAATAACCTGGGGATACTATTATTTATAGTCTAAGAAAATTCAAAATTACACTTCGTATATGGAAGCCGCTTTTTCCCGACGCCTAAACCGACAAATATTTATCAAGGTGATAGTCCGTTAGTCGACCATGTGCTGGCAATTTACCAACTCATCAGCTCTTAAACATGAGTTTTTTTGCTTGGTTTTCAGGTCATTTAGTTGATTTTATTCCCTTTTCTTTGATATTCTGAGGCAACTAACAAGGAATAGGAAAATCATGATAATGGAAAAACATGAAAAAATAGATGAGGACCTACGCCTTCCACCGAGGGCACTCCGCAAAATGTCAAGTTGATTGTAGTTACAGACCTGTGGCCGGTGAAGATTAATATCGAGAGCCATGGGATTAGGACCGACAAATCCCTGGGCATAGCGCCGAAGGGTTCAGATTTCATTGATCATCGAGCAAAATCAACCGGCGCTGATCACCGACATGACATGACACCACCTATGAATCACAAGTGATGCCCCGTCTACATAGGGGTAAAAATATCCAAACTCAAAAGAGGAGAAAGAATGTACCCTATTTTTGTACATCTCAAAAAGGAACTAAAAATTCCATTATCTATATCAGATTTTCATTATTCTATTAGTCTTATATTGAACTAGAGAAGGTAGAGATTAAACAATCTTCTTCTTCTTCTACAAGGTAGAAACTCCATCGAGCTAAAACTCAATAAATTTTCTTACTCAAAGTTGTGAATGGATATTGAAATTTTATTGAATGCAATATCTTTTCTACCTACCTATAGCCAAATTTCTTCTAGGGGTGTGTGAACGTTGGGGTTGATTTAAATTGGTTATTGTTTGTATCGATTTACTCTAATAGTATAATTTTAGCATTTCCTCCGAGTTTTAATCTTAATACCTATAGTTGCAAATGTGGTTGACTTTACTTACTTTAATTTTGCTTGAAAAAGGAATTTGAGGTATGGGTGAAGAAATTATTTTGGGTAATTGGGTGTTGATCATGTGGAGTTGAGTTACACGAGCCAAAATCCATTATTACCCATTAAGAATCTAAGCTGAAGAAGCACTCACCCAAGTCAAGGAGGTTGCTGTGAAAATGACTTTGGGGTTGGAAGAACTCAGGATTAACGCAGATCTAATTGGTTGAGAAACTTGGGATGCTACCTTTGTGTACTACTAATTATACTATTGAGTAATGCTAGGAGCTTTAGAAATGCTAAATTCAATGACGCCCTATCAATATCACACCCCTAGTCATTTCTCCCATGCTTTCTACGCTTTACCTCATTTTTGTGATAGAATTCCTCTTTTTAATTAACAAATTGCATTTCTCCCAATTTTATCTCATTGATTTTGACACATTGGATGCTAATACTTTAATTTAATAGACAACTCTCAGGTGATCGACTTACATTCCCTGTGGATTCACTCACATCCGCCGGCATATTTGTTTTGTTAATGACCGCTATACTTCACCGCGAGTAAGCGAATTTTGACATGAATGGACAAAGGGTGAAGAAGTATTTAGGGGCATTAGAGGAGGTTGACCAAGTGGAGGTCATGTAATTGGACGAACCATAGCAGAAAAAATACATCCGTCGAGCCACGACATTAATCCAAGGCTCTTCTTGGGAGGCAACCCAACCATTTTCACTTTGAGCACTTTTATATTTTTGTTGTTTTTGTTTTGTTGGTTGGCTGGACATTTAAAAAGGCTGAGAAGAACTGGTAAGCACCGTGGCCTACCAAACACACGATGGTGCACAAGCACGAGGCACTGCTTGCTGCACCATAGAAAGCAAAAAAGTGGAGAAAATAAGAGGAAACCAAAGGAAACACCCGCATAACACCTAAGTGGGACATTGCGCGAACTACCAAATGGCCGATGGTTCAAACTAGTACACCTGTAAGTCAGTAGAATCAATGATCCAACCTGGTAACGCCGATGCCAAACCATGAATCGTCTGGCCAAACGCCTGATGCGTGATAGTGAACTAAAGGGATAATGTCCACCGATGCTAAATCGACTAAATCGTGAGTCACCGCAGAATCGCCAAGCATGTCATGCACGAAATTCATTTAGAGTGTTGACCATCAATTGACTAACTCCGAATTTCGGGATTTGGGCCAAAACTCTTTGAAACTACTAAATAAAAACCCTTTTTCCATCTTCTTCTCAAAACTACCACAACTCTTTAACTTCCAAAACCTACCTTCCCAACCTACCACCACACACCCACCCTTACTCTTACCCAATCACCTCCCGCTAATTTTGAAACCCTCCTCCATCATCCTCCTCGTTACACCCCGTAAGTTTCTACTGCCAGTCGCCTATTTGTATGTTGATCGAGAGTTTTATGCCCCATACGTACAAGGAAAGGGCCCTGCAAAGCGTTTAACGAATGCTGTTGAGATTTATAGGAGGCCGAACCAAGCCAGAGGGGGAAAAAGTGGCACTAGTTGCTCCTCCGCGTTAGCCAACGTGGGCACAGAGAAGAATCAGCCGCGATGGGCAACAGGCCACGCTTGCCTTGTCTACCGTCCCAAGTATATAAAGGCCTCACAATTAGAAGTTAGATTATTTTTCATTTACCCTCAAAATCAACAGAGGTAAGAAACGAAGGAGAACCTTGGGAAATCATCCAATTATGCCGCTAAACGCCCTCATCTCCCATTCTCTTTCTTTTCGTGTGAATATTTTTTTATATTATAGGTGTTGGAGATGGTTATTCATTGTTTAATGTTAATGTGGGTGTCTACTTTAGTAAGTGTGCTTCATGACTTTTATGCTTGATATTCTAATCAGTGAAGTCTTAGTAGCCCAAGATGTTTCAAGGCACGATTTGCTCGATGATGGATAAGGTATTACTCTTTTTTAAGGGAAAATCACAAATGTTATTTTGGTTGGGATGATTGTGTAAATAATAGTGATGAGAAACGAATGGGATGAATTGTGATTTAAAAGGGATTTTTGTTAGCTAGACGTAGGGTACTCCATTGGTTAATCTCAGGTTATGCCTCGGTGAAACGATGACCGAAATGCATTTAGGTGCAAGACTACAGATCGCCATGTAATTGGATCACTGCATTTTGTTTCTGCCAAGAATCTTGCTTCACCCAAGATTTGTCAGTAAAAATACATTTGCCCAAGCTTTCTACCAAATGGTGGTGGCTCACCACTAAGCCGTGGATCGCTAACCTCGCATCGCGCCGTGTTCCGCCTGAGCACCCGCACTAGCAATACGCCTTCACCCTGTACATGCCATCCGCCTCTTGTATTTTGATCTTTAATTTTCCTTCCCCGTCTTTGTATGGCACTAACATTGTCTTGCGTAAGATCATATCCATCTCTAGATGGCAAAGCATAGGAAAATCCCTAATGACCAACACTTTCCTCATGAATTAGATCCTGAGGAGGCCCGAATTGAGAAACTTCACTTGAGGACACCAATGGAGGTTACTATTTATCCTTTTAGGAGAATGGTCCATCACCACAGAGGCTCAATTTGCAGTGGTGTCTTTCAAGGATGACTTCCTAGACATTTACAACCAGATTAGCATTCATGATTAGGGTCCATTCACCATACCCATGGGATCTTACTTCTGGGTTGGTATGGGAGTTCTATGCCTCTTATAGGGTAAGGAAAAGCACCTTCAAGCTAATGTAGGCCGAGTAGACACAATGCCTTGCCTTCCATTTGTGCTAGTGCAGTCAAGAAGTTCTATCATCCCGCAGAGGCAATCAATTCAATCTATTATGCTAAATCCAATCCGACCAAGTTCGTAGTTCAAAAGGAAGATGGAAGATAAAGAGAATCAGCTTACGTGGGTAATCGAAATAATTGCTTCGAGATCAACCATGCTTAAGCTTGTTTCCCAAGGAATAATTCACCGCATGATATGAAGTTAATTTGAAGCTCGTATGTTGGGCCGGACTTAGTATGTTCTGAATCTTCCCTTCCAAGAATACAATATATGTCCCTATCGAGGGTCGCAATCCTTGTGTCCTACATCATGGATTGGACACACACATCAACGTGGGGAAACTATCAGAGAACAATTCAAAAGGAAATCCAAGCAAAAGGAAACTTCTTTACTTATCCTAGCCTCATCAAGATAAGTTATTCTCATGGTCTCATGCCCTATTCCGACCACTCGGATGTAACTATGGCGGCCACCGCAGTAATTACTCTAGCCACTAAATTGATAAGTGATGCTCCCCGCTTTCCAAAGTGACCCAAAGTGATGGTGGACCGAATTAGTTCGCCATCTTCCATGTTCTCTAGCACAACCTAAGGGTCTTCTTAAACCACCAAAATCAACTCCTCTCCACAAACGTATCTGTTGAAATTAGCACAATTGGCCCGAGATCATGATCCAGCCAAGTTAACAAAAGGCCATACAACCAATAGTGAAAAGTCTCTGATTCCCATGCTATGGTTGAGGTTGTGGAAATGAAGTAACTACCATAAGGGGTGAAGGCGCAGGCACATGGAACTTGTGTCATTAGACTGTGTAGTAACTTGAATAAACCAATAGCACCTAAAGGACCTGCTCTCGAGGATCACAAGAGCCCACTAGATAAATGGTATGGCATGATACCTCTTCGAAAATCGTGTCCAATGAAGATATATACAACAACACCACCACCTCATCGATGCATACTGAGAGAAATAGATCAATCATGGAGACCCTAAGGGTGTAAACTACTTCTTATCAGCGAGCTCGTAACTCCCAAATTAGCGTGGTTCCCTGACCAGAAACCACTTGACCTCCCACCTGATCCATCGATGTCGTCTACAATCAAACTGCTTCACGACACTTTGATGAAGCCACATACTCATGGGATTTCTCTCCCGACTACTAGATCCTTTAGGGAGTCCTCTTGAACTGCTGACTGCTATCAGCAATGAAATCGTTTAAATAGTGGATATACAAGTAAGCTCATATGCTTTTTTAAAAAAATTTGATTGAATGGTTTTGATCCTTTGCTCCAGTCTTTAATGGATGAAATGAAATGAAAAACTATCCTCAATTGTTAGCAAGTCTCGAGCTTAGCCTTGTGTATATAGTTAGTGAATAAACTCCAAGAATTTTCTTTATACCACTGCCTCTTTCCCAGGAGCAATTTCTTTTTCCTTTTTTTTTCTATCAAGTAACTGTGTGACATTTCCCAATGATAGATTGTAAAGTGACTTTCTTAAGGGAAAAATGTCATTTTTTAGTGCCCTAGAAATTGTTTTTTAAGGGTACCACCTCTAAAATTTTTTTGTGGCATGCAAAATGAGTTTTGAAGAAATTAGGCTTTGAAAATAAAAATGTAGCACTCTTTTTATATATTGCACATTCTTTTCCGCTTGTTTATTCACATTATTAATGGTCGTAAAATCATAATCTAGTTGTGGCGATGTATTATGTGAACTCTATGCAAGGTGATGTGCCTGTGTGGTGAGACTGAATAATGATTCTACACATAAACGTTTGTCTAGAACTTGCCTTAAGTATGATTCAAGGAGAAACTTTAGGTAATTGCACTTAGAACATAATTTTAGGTTTTCTATTTCTAGTCACTTCACAAAAAATACATCCCTTAACATCATCCCTTATACCAATGTTGAGCCTTTCGACTCCTTTTTATTGAAAACTACATTAAGGCCAATGTCCCTCGAATCCTTTTATTCGACACCCATCCTCCCTAATTTATTCTTTGTGATGAATGAATGAAAAGAGGGATTGAAGCCCAAGAAATAGGGAGAGATAAGGAAATCACTGGAAATGAGGAAAAGCCTAAGTTTGGGGGTTTGCAAGAAGGGAGAAAAGGATTAGTATTAATAGGAGGTAGCACCAAATTGAGAGCAAAACGAATTAAATGATGGGTTTATAAATGTAGAATCATCAAAAGAGAGACAATAGTGAAAGGTGTTACCCTTAAATGAGGCTAAAATGTGAAACCATAGGAGTAATAAGGGCGCTTCGATTAACAAAGATGAAGATGGAGAAAAAGGAGAAATAAAAGGAGTGATCTAAAGAGTATTAAGGGATGTTAAAAGTGTTCACATAAGGCCATTAGGGAGGTTCTAGTCACAGAGCTAAATAATTTTCACCCTACCCCTATCCTTTATGACCCCCCAATCCTAATTCACCCCGAGTATAAAACTCTACAAGGGCGTGTTACACGAAGGGTAAGCCTATGGGTTGAGTATGTGCATGGAGAATTTCTTTGTAAGAGTGAGCGTTATTGTCTTATTCTATGATCCCTTGTGTGTTCATTGTTTGATGATAAAAACAAATGTGATTCTCTCTTCTTATGAGTGACATCACATCCTTTGAGAACAAACTTGCATTGGTACAAAGAAATGAGTGGGGAATTAGTGTCATGGCTTCAAGGCAAGCTTTTACTGTGAATTTGTAATGATTTGAGATTCTATGTTTGCTTGTGGTGATAAACCATGCCCTGCTGAAGAAGGAAAGCATTTATGAATCATGCATATTCATTGCGGTTACCTTTTGAACTTTTCATTTTGGAGAATCTTTCTTCCTCGAGTCAGAGCATTTTTGGGTTATCTTAGGCTACAATTGGTCTACAGATGATTCATGGACACATGTTGTTTCATTTACTTGAATGATAAGAATTGTATTACTTGAGGACAAACATTGGTTCAAGCTTGGGGATTTGATGAATTGGTAATTTACCAACTCACTAGCTCTTAAACATGAGTTTTTATGTGCAGGGTTTTAGGTCATTTATCTATATTTTATGCCCTTTATTCTTGATCTTTACAGAACCTAATCAAAAGGAAAAGCATGAAATTGAGCAAAAAGCATGGAAGAAAGGAGACGAGGACCTATGGTTCCACCGTAGGGCACGATTTAAATGCCGGCGATCATGCGCCTACACACTATGCCGATGAAGAATAATACCGTGATTCGTGCAGTAGCGCTAGCTACCAAGGGCTCTAGATTTCACTAATCTTCGTCTAAAATCAATTCCGCGACCGCATATGAGCACCGAATCAAGATACCCGTAAGTGACGTCGTCTCTGCACAGGGTAAAATATCCTACTTAGAAAAGAGGAGAAAGAATGTACCCTGTATTGTACATATCTATGAAATCGAACATTCCATTATTCCATATAATATTTTCATTATTCTATTAGTCTTTTATTAAAGTAGAGAGAGGTAGAGAGAGAAACAATTCTTTCTTCTTCTTACAAGGTAGAAATCACTGGAGCTAAAACTCAATAAATTTTCTTATTTAAGTTGTGAATGGATATTGAATTTTAATAATGCAATGTATTTTTCATGAGTAGGTAAATCTCTTACTAGGGGTGTATGAGTGATTAGGGTTGGATTTGAATTGAGTATTGTTTATTTGATCTTTAGATTTACTCTATTAGAATAATGTTAGTATTCCTCCGAATGAAATCTTAATATCGTATAGCTGTAAATGGGTTGAATTTACTTACTTCAATTTTTCTTGAAAAGGATTTGAGTTACAGAAGAAATACTAATGGGTAATTGGGTGTTGATCATATGGGGTTGCTAGGAGGCATAGACAAAACCCATTATCACATTTTCATTAAGAATCTAAGCTAGAAATAGTTAATTCTCACCCAAGTTGATGTGGTTTGTGAAAGAACTTTTGGGGTTTGAAAAATCAGAGGTTAATGCATCTAATTGAATGAGAAACTTAGGATGCTACCTTGTCTACTACTAATTATACTATTGAGGAATGCAGATCTTTTAGCAACCAAATTCTAATGATATCCCTATCAATACCACACCTAGCTTGTTTCTCCTTTGGTGTTTTCTAATGCTTTACCTTATTTTCATTAAAGAATTTCATTTATAAACCAAATTGAATTTCCCCAATTCTACCTCATTTCTTTAGCAACATTGATTCTGATTACTTAAATTAATAGACAACTCTGTGTGATCGACTCACATTCCCCGTGGGATTCGAACCCGACACCCGTCAGTATATTTATTCATCAATGACATTACACTTTCCCATCAAGAGGAGAGAATTTGGACATTATCAAAAATAGTGATGGGATGAGTGTGTCAAGCCGTGTGCTTTTTCTAAAATTGATTGAATGGTTATGAACTCTTCTATGGAGTGTGATGTCATGTGTGGTGAGGCTGATTGAATGATTCCTACAGACGTTGTCTGTAACTTGCCCATGTTTCATCCAAGGCAAAATCCTAGAGGCAGCTTGCACTTAGAACATGATTTGTGCTTTCTATTACAGTCACTTCACCCAAAATGATCTCCCTTAACATCTTCCCTTGTTAGCCAATATTGAGCCTTTGACCCTTTTTACTGAAACCACATTACAAGTCACCATGCCTCCTTCGAATCCTATTCTCACACCCATCCTCCCTAAATGATTCTTGTTTTGATGAATGAATGAAAAAGGGCCGGGCCTGGGCAACACTGGAAGATATGAAATCAATAGAAACGAGCAAAAGCCTAAGTGTTTGGGGTTTGGTAAGAAGGGGAGAAATGATGAGCATTATTGTAGTAAAGTAATTTGCATAAAATGAATGAATGATGGGTTGGAGAAACCTAGAATCATCAACAGAGAGATTATAGTAAAAGATGTTACCCCATGCTTAGTTAGAGGATAAAAGTTAAAACCAGGAATTATAAGGGTGACTTGGATTAACAAATATGAAGATGAGAAAAAGGAGAGATAAAAGGGAGTTATCTAAAAGTATGATGGGATGTTAAAAAGTGTTCAAAAGGGGCCATTAGAGGTTCTAGTAACAAGAGCTAAAAATTATCCTACCCTTTGCCCCTAGCCTTCATTATGACCCCAAGTCTCACTGATTCCGAGTTTAGCAACTTTACATTAGTGGCGAATTACACGGGAAGACATCATGGATCTAGTTTGCATGGAGAATTTCTTTGCAGAGGTATAGTTGTCTTATCTTATAATTTTTGTGTGCATTGTTTGATTATAAAAAAAATGATTCTTCTTTGTGTGTGTGGCATTATCTACTTTGAGAGCATACTTGTATCAAGTAGGTACAAATAAGTGATTGGGACATTAGTGTTGTTAGCTTCAAGGTGTTTTTGGATGTGAATTTGTAAAGACTGGAGATGCAAAGTTTGTGGTGATAACCTGGTGCCTGCTTTGAAGAAGAAAGACGTGAATCATGCCTATTCATTATGGTTACCTTTTGAACTTTTCATTTTGGGGAATATTTTCTCTCTTTCCTTGATTTGGTGAGCATTTTTGTCTTATTCATTTAAATTTAGTATATATTTATATGACATGTTGTTTATCAAATAATAAGAATTGCATTACTTGGAGGACGAGCAACGCTCAAGTTTTCTGGGGTTTGATTGATTTGACAATTTACCAAACTGGCCAGCAACATGAGTTTTTGCTTGATTTTCGTGTCATTTAGGTGGATTTTATGCCCTTATTCGATCTATTGTAGGTAAATTTAACTTGAATAGGAAAACATAAAATTGAGAAAAAGTATGGAAAAAGGAGATGAGGACCAACGCTCCACCGAGGCACCGACGAAACACACCGGTTTAACAGTTACACATTTGCATAATGAATATAATAATGTGAGCCACAGACGCTGACTGGCGAAACGCTAGCACTAGTATCAAGGGTTCTTAATTTCAAAGTGATCATCAACCAAAATCAACCATGATCTTGATGAGCACCCTGTGAGCTTCCCGTGAATTGCGACGTCCATCTACATAGGTGTAAAAACATCCACTCAAAAAGAGGAGAAAGAATGTAAGATATTTTTGTACATCTCTAAAAGGAATCAACATTTTATTAGTGATGAGTCGTGGTAATTTAATAACTCATTAGGCTCATAAGAATGAGCTTTAGCTAGTTTTCAAGTCATTTACATGAATTTTATGCCCTTTTTTGCCTTTTTATGCGCAGAGTATATAATTTGAAAAAGAGCAAGAAGTAATAAAAGAAGGAAATCAGTGAAAATCGACGTCTACCCGAGAAGACTGCAAAACGCCCGCCTGACGCGTATGATCACCACCTTGAGGGAACTAAAGCAACCTACGCATATGACATCAATCTACACTCATCGGTTAATCCCGCCTATGGGCACTTGAACTTGCCGGATCAAAGAGAAAGAAATCTACAGAATGGTGGGTTTGGAGACCGATGAACCATTGAAGGACCACCAAGGTTACTGAAATCACCGAAGAAGCAATGGATGATAAAATTTCTGTAGTTCATGGAATGTAATCTGAACTGGCTGCATTGCCAAGTGCCAAATGCCTGAAAGCAGGGGAAAATACGTCCAACACCGAAAAGAGGGATTAAGCTAAGTATACTTTTAGATATATTCTAGAAAGAAGTACTCTATATGTACTGTATCTTAATTTTAGCTTTTTAATTTTTTTATTATATATATTAACTCTATATAAAAATGTGTAAAAATTATAAAATATTAATTTTTCTTCATCTTCTTCGTTAAAGGTACCGCCATTGTTAAAGACATATTGTGGAATTTGATTTTGTTGCTCTAATTATTAAAATCAATGAGTTTATTGTTAAATATGCTCTGGTTTCTTAACCATGAGTAGCTAAACCATTAACTAGAGGTGTGTGGGATGAATGTTAATTAGATCGATATTGCTACATTCATCTCAATATTGCTTAATTGGTGTAAATCTATTAAGTTCTCTCCAATTTATAATTGATGAACCATAGTTGTAGATGTGGGTCTACTTTTTCTTACTTGATTTCGTCGAAAGAGAAGAATCGAGTATTGGGAGAGAATTGATGGGGAAATGGATGTGATATTGTGGAGATGGGATGTGATATAGCCAAAACCCATATTCTTCCACCAATAGCCACAGCTAGTAATTAGTGAAGCTATTAATCCAAACTTGATTGGGTCGATTTAATTTGTGTCTAAGGGGTCGAAAGAACTCTAGAAACAGGCATTTATTAGGTTGAAAAACATCGAATGCCCACCTTCCCAAGTTATTTACAATAATCAGAAATGATGAGATTGTCCATATATCCTTGTGTAATTAGCACATCATCTCTACCATACCTCTAATCCCTCTCATTATTGTCTACAACTTTGGTTATTTTTGCTATTCTAACTAGATGAGTTAGAATCTTAACAACAAGTCTCCCCAAAATATTTATTTCTTTGCTTTTGGAGTGGCGATCCAAAACTCAATTTTCCAAAAATAACTTGTGCATATCACTTGTTAGTCTATGTGGGATTCGACCGACATCCGTCATGGATAATTGTTTTGATACACGACTATTTACGCTCTTTTGTAACAAAGAGTGTATTTTGGATGTTATCAATTATTCCATATCATATTTTCATTATTATAGTAGTCTTGTATTGAAGTAGAGAGAGATGTAGAAGAGAACCAATCTTCTTCTACAAGGTAGAAACTCCACTCCGAGCTAAAAAGCCTTGCTGAAATTTTCTTACTCAAGTTGTGAATGGATATTGAATTTTTATTGAATGCAATGTCTTTTTCTACTTTCATGAGTAGCTAAATTTCTTGCTAGGGGTGTGTGAATGATTGGGGTTGATTTGAATTAAGTATTGTTTATTTGATCTTAGATTTACTGTATTAGTATAATTTTAGTATTTCCTCTGAGTTTTAATCTTAGTACTAACATTTCCAAATGTGGGTTGAATTTATTTGCTTTAATTTTTCTTGAAAAAGGAATTTGAGGTATGGATGAAGAAATACTAATGGGTAATTAGGCGTTGATCATGTAGGGTTGGTCTAGACATATCCTAAACCCATTATCACATACCCATTGAGAATCTAAGCTAGAAATAGTTAATTCTCACCCAAGTTGATGTGGTTGTTGTGAAAAGAACTTTGGGGTTTGAAAAAACCTGAGGTTAATGCATCTAATTGGTTGAGAAACCTAGGATGCTACCTTGTCTACTATTAATTATACTATTGAGTAATGATAGGAGCTTTTTTCAATCCCAATCCAATGACGCTCCTATCAATATCACGCCCCTAGTCATTTCATCTTTGGTGTTTTCTACGATTTACCACCGTTTTCGTTATAGAATTCCTTTTTTAGTTAACAAATTGCATTTCCCCAATTTTTACTTCATTGCTTTAGAAACATTGATGCTAATTACTTCAATTTAATAGACAACTCTTGTATGATCGACTCACATTTCTTGTGGGATTCGACCCCGACACCCTTTGGGTATATTTGTTTTGTCAACGACCGTTTACACTCTCTCCTCAAGAGGGGTGAATTTAGACATTATCAAAAATGGTGCTGGGATGAGTGTGTCTCTCATGCACTTTTGTTTAAAATTTGAGTGAATGGTTGCTGAGCCTTTGTCGGGCTCGAAATGGATGAAATGAAATGAAAAACTATACTTGAATTGTTAGTGCAAGTCTGTGTTTGGCCTTTGTAAATAGTAGGTAGTCAATAAAGTTCAAGTATTTTTTTTATACCACGGTTCTTTCCCGAGGAGCAATTTCATTTTCCTTTCTTTTTTTATTATCAAACCAAGGTGACATTTTCCAATGATAGATTGTAAGACGACTTTCTAAAGGGAAAATGCAATGTCTTTGAATCTTGTGAAATTGTTTTGAAGGTTTCTCAATTTGTCTTCTTCCACTCTCATCACATTCCACACCGGTTTCACCCCTGCACATTCAAAAACAACACAAACATCAAGTAAAACAAAACAAAAGAAAAATTAAAAACAAAATGTAAAAGCACTTGAGTTGCCTCCCATGAAGCGCCTTAGTTATTGTCGTGGCTTGACGACTTCAACTTTCACCACTTTTATCTCCATTTTTAGCTTTTGAACCGCATCCCTAGTTTCTTATCCATTCTTCTACTCCGCTTGAGGGGTGGTGGTGTAAGCATCAGGGAACCAAGCAATGGATGTTGCATTTTGCATTTCTTGGCCCTTAAAGGAAAGATGTGCTTTGACCTTGTTAGCATGTCCTACTCTAAGATAATCCACCTTGATCTTCCTCCTCAATTTCCTTCATTGACTTGGTCCCCTCAGTCTCCATGTTGTCAACCAAGTTCAACATTGAAAAATGGTAAGAGGGTGGTTTAAGTCACTACCCTTTCAAGTATGCTTCTTGCTTGACAGACTCTTGAGCATGATTTTTTGGATGTCACTGTAGGACTTTAGTGTCACTCTTCAACTTTTGCATCTTTCATTTTTGCAATGTGGGTTGGTTGGCATACCTCTATTACTTCTTCAAAGTTAACCTTGAATCCTTCTTCATCATGTTTTTGAGCTTCCTCCCATGAGTCAAGTTGAGTTATTCCCCATTGTTCACTTCTTCTTGTGATGCTCCTCAATGTTTCCTCTGCTTCTTCTTTTAGAGATTTATAGTTTTCTTCTTGAGGAGTTGATGATTCCATGGGCATAGAGGGATTGACCTTCTCTTCCGCATTAGACTTCTACTCCAAAAAGGCTTGGAGCATGGCTTCCATGAGCCCATACGTACTTCTCCTTCCCTCCCTTGCCATGGCATCATTCCTATCAAGCTTAGGAGTACAATTTTTATCATAGCCATTATAGCCGAAAGTGAACTCATTTGGGCATCCATCCCAATATCTCCCATGACTACTACATAATGTTCATCTATACCCATCATAGGAGGGAGAAGGTGCACTCATCTCTCTTCTAATGGCATATTTTCAATCTTTCCAATAGTGTGGTCCTGCACAATAGGGAAATGGGTCATTATGATAAGGGTTACAACCAACAAACGTAATTTCATTCCACGATTCCATCATAAAACTACAAACAAACAAAAACAAAAACAAAAACAAAAACTAAATAAGATGTAAAACAAAAATGAAAAACTAGTTCGAATCAATAAATAACTAATGGATTATCACAACTTAATTCCCTGGCAACAACGCCATTTTTGATAAACACTCAAATACACTCCTCATTTAAAGAAAATTTAAGTGATCGTTGTATCAAAATAAATATTTCCCATGGATGTTGGGGTTGAATCCCATAGTGAATTGAGTCGATAATTCAAGAGTTATAAACTAATTAAAACTAGAGCACAAACTTGTTTAACATTTGAAATGAAAATTAGGGGAAAATTAAAGGAAAACACTATCTAATTCTAATTTAAAACTAAGTGGAGAGAATTCCAATTGTTGCAATCACAAATGAGAAGGCTAGAGGTATGCTATAGATGACTTCACAACTAAATCAGATTTTCTTCAATGCCTTAGACTTAAAATTAGCATAGATAGCAGTGGATAATTCACATTCTCTTATTTTTCAACCGCAAGAATGTTTATGCCTTGGGTTTTCTCAAATCCCAAAACCAATTCAAGTTATCAACCACAAAAGCTTGAGGAAGGACTAGCTATTTCTAGCCTTGACCTTTAATAGAGTGGAAATGTGGGTATTGACTATCTCAAGATCAATCCCACACACATAATACTCCAATTACTCACTATTATCTTGTCACCCAATTCTCACTTTCCTCTTTCAAGCAAAAGCAAGATAATTCAAGCACAATTCATGTTTATGAACCATCAATTTTAGCAATTAAAACTCGGGAGAAGACAATAGATCTATGATTGAAATAAGAATCCAAGAGCAATTCATCAAAACCCAATCAATTGAACAAACCCACCATGAAAACACTCTTAGCTAGCAAATTAGTTATGCATATTTAAAGATATAGAAAAGATACCACGAGGATTCCTCTCACTTTCATCACATTAGCTTCACAAATTTGCTTCACAAGCTCTTACAATAATGGTGGAATTCCCCAAAATGGGTTAAAGAAAAAGAACAAGAAAAGTACTATCTAACTCTACAATTCTATATTGAAAGAGTTCTGCCAAAAATTCTATCAAAAAGATGAAGTCTAGATGAATGAATTAGTGGTGTACAATGAAAGTTATGTAAATATATGTACTTTATTATGTACAACTTTCCCCAAATTTTCTTGAGTCTTTTAGATGCTTTGGAGACCTTTTTGGATTTTTTTACCCTTCATTGGATTGCCTCACATGCGAAGCACCGACGTTTAGCCGATGTAAATTTGCAGAGCACCAGCTGTCCACCGCACTAAAATAGTCAACTGGTAGTGACCACTGGCGGCTGAACCGGTGATTCGTCACTGCCCAACTACCAACTGCCGGTGAGTCGCTGGTCCGAGCAGTAGCTTCAGCTTTTTGTCCGCGTTTTGCCCTTTCGTATCCGCGTTTAGACGATTAAAAGCATGTCCTTACACCTCTTTTTGAGCTCAAATCTTTCATTATCTTTGGCTCCTCTCCTTCATATGCTAACTCCTCAAATTTTATCTCAAACACCATCTGTTTTGCTCGATTTCATGATTTCTCTACTCAAGCGACATACCTACAAGGATTCAAAGCGAAAGAGCATAAAATCCACATAAATGATTCGAAAACTAAGCAAAAATTCATGCTTAGGAGCCTAAAGAGTTGGTAAATTTCCAAATCATTAGGTACCACGGAATATTTTTTGTGGCATGAAAAATGAGTTTGAAGAAATTAGGCATTGGAAATAAAAAAATGTAGCACTCTCTTGTTATATATTATGCATCCTTGTTTGGCTTGTAGATTCACATGCTTAATGGTTGTAAAATCATAATCTAGCTAAGGCGATGTATTGTGTGAACTCTGTGGAGTGTGATGCCTTGTATGGTAAGGTTGATTGAATGATTCCCATGCATATAGGTTTGTCTAGAACTTGCCTAAGAGTTATTCAAGGTGAAACCTAGAGGTAGTTTCACTTAGAACATGATTTTAGGATTTCTATTGCTAGTCACTTCACCCAAAATGACCTCCCTTAACATCTTCCCTTGTTAGACAATATTGAGCCTTTGACTCTTTTTATTGGAAACCACATTACAATCCAATGTCCCCTTGTAATCCTATTCTTTGGCACCCATCCTCCCTAATTGCTTCTTTTTGTGATGAATGATGAAAAAAGGGGCTTGAAGCCCAAAAAATGGGGAGGAGATAAGGAAATAAATGGAAACGAGGCAAAAAAGCCTAAGTTTGGGGGTTTCCAGGAAGGGGAGAAATGTGATGAGAATTAATAGGAGGTAGCATCAAATTGTAATAAAAATGAATGAAATGATGGGTTGAGAAACCTAGAATCATCAAAAGAGAGATTATAGTGAAAGGTGTTATCCCTTGCTTAAATGAGGCTAAATGTGAAAACCATAGGAGTTATAAGGGTGTCTCTTGATTAACAAAGATGAAGATGGAGAAAAAGGAGATATAAAAGGGAGTGATCTAAAGAGTATGATGGGATGTTAAAAGTGTACAAAAAGGGTCATTAGGGAGGTTCTAGTCACTAGAGCTAAATAATTGTCCTACCCTTACCCCTAGACTTCATTGTGACCCCCAAGTCCTAATTGATTTTGAGTGTAGAAACTCTATATTAGTTGAGAGTTACATTAAGGGAAAGCCTGTGGGTCGAGAGTGTGCATGGAGAATTTCTTTATGAGAGTGAGCGTTATTGTCTTATTCTATAATCCCTTGTGTGTGCATTGTTTGATGATAAGAAAATGGGATTCTCTCTTTTTGTGATTGGCATCACCTCCTTTGAGAACATACTTGCATTGGTACAAAGAAGTGATTGGGACATTATTGTTGTGATCTTCAAGGCAAGCTTTGAATGTGAATTTGTAATGATTTGAGATGCTATGTGTGCTTGTGGTGATAAACCATACCCCTATTTTGAAGAAGGAAAGTATTTGTGAATCATGGGTATTCATTGTGGTTACCTTTTGAAATATTTTCATATTTTGGGAAATCTTTTCTCTCTTTCCTTTAGTTGATGAGCATTTTATGGTTGTCTTAGGCTCATTGGTCCTTAGTGCATAGATTCATAGATGACATGCAGTTTCATTTGCTCAAATAATAATAATTGCATTACTTAAGGACAAGCAATGGTTCAAGTTTTGGGGTTTGATGAGTTGGTAATTTACCAACTCACTAGGCTCTTAAACACGAGTATTTGCTTGGTTTTCAGGTCATTTAGATGGATTTTATGCCCTTTTTCCTTGATCTTTGTAGGTACCTAACTTAAATAGGAAAATCATAAATTTGAGCAAAAATCATGGAAAAAAGGAGATGAGGACCGACGCTCCACTGAAGGGCACCGGCGAAATGCCGGTTGATCACATTTACACGCTATGCCGATGAAGGTTAATACCGGTGAGCCACGGATCAGCACGGGCGAACCACTGGTGCTAGCAATGAAGGGTTATTGATTTCACTGATCAGCGCCAAAATCAATTGGCAGATCACGGATGAGCACCGGCGAACCGCCGGTGAATCGCAAGTGAGTCTGCATAGGGGTAAAAACATCCAGCTCTGAAAAAGAGGATAAAGAATGTACCCTATTTTTATACATCTATAAAAGGAAATGAACATTCCATTATTCCATATCATGTTTTCATTATTTGTATTGAAGTAGAGAGAGGTAGAGAGAGAA
Source organism: Datura stramonium (assembly GCA_018107945.1). NCBI lineage: Eukaryota > Viridiplantae > Streptophyta > Magnoliopsida > Solanales > Solanaceae > Datura > Datura stramonium. The sequence goes on along the minus strand of JACEIK010003325.1, from coordinate 133,102 downwards.
ACAATCTTGTTCTTTTTCTACAAGGTAAAAACTCCAATGGAGCTAAAACTCTAGCTAAAAATTTTCTTACTCATGTTGTGATTGGATATTGAATGCAATATCTTTTTCTTCTTCCATGAGTAGCTAAATTTCTTACTAGGAGTGTGTGAATGATTAAGGTTGATTTTAATTGGGTATTATTTATTTGATCTTAGATTTGCTCTATTAGTATAATTTTGGTATTTCCTCTACGTTTTAATATTAATACTGATAGTTGCAAATGTGGGTTGAATTTACTTACTTCAATTTTGCTTGAAAAAGGAATATGAGGTATGGGTGAGTAAATACTAATGGGCAATTCTGTGTTGATCATATGGGGTTGGGCTAAACAAAGACAAAACCCATAATCACATACCCATTGACAGTCTAAGCTACAAATAGTTAATTCTCACCCAAGTTGATGTGGTTGTTGTGAAATGGACTTTGGGGTTTGAAAAAACCCGAGGTTAATGCATCTAATTGGTTGAGAAACTTAGGATGCTACCTTGTCTACTTTTAATTATATTATTGAGTAATACTAGGATCTTTTAGCAATCCCAATTCGATGATTCCCCTATCAATATCACAGCCCTAGTCGTTTCTCCTTTGGTGTTTTCTACGCTTTACCTCTATTTTCATGATAGAATTCCTATTTAATTAACAAATTCATTTCTCCCAATTTTAGTTCATTGCTTTTGAAACACTGATGCTAATTACTTCAATTTAATAGACAACTCTTGTGTGATCAACTCACAATCCTTATGGGATTCGACCCCGATACCGGTCGAGTATATTTATTTTGTCAACGACTGTTTACACTTTCTCGTCAAGAGGAGTGAATTTGGAGGTTATCAAGCCATCAGATGCTAGTTCTCCAATAGCTAGTTAAATTTCCTTAGGACTGAATCTAGTATTGACGGTCCTTTTAGTGGTTGAACGTCCATTATAGACACTATCAAAACAACATATTTTAATGTGATCACTGCCTAAGCCTGATGGTGGAGCTGATGCTCCGTCACAGGGTTGACATGTCGTTAAATGAGCCATAATCTTCAAATACACATCTGGTTAAACTTTTAGAGTGTAACGATGGAGTTGATGGGCTATCACAGAGTTGATGGTCCATTAGAATGGTCGTCAATTTGAGCTGCTTCTAAGCCTTTTTCAAACCATCTTTAACCTGAAAATATTTTTTTGTACAATCATCACAAACACAATTAAATCTAACAAAAGTTTCTCAAAAACTAACATTTTTCACAGTTAATAGCATCAAATGTGTCGTCAAATATCGGCATATCACATCCCTTGGACCGTCTTTGGTTTTTTAATATTATCGGATGTAGGGTCTTTGTTGAGATGAATTTGGGTTGGGCCTTTTAAAATTTTGGATGGGTTGGTCTTTAATAAGTCACCCATAGGCTGACAGACCCGACCCATGAGCCTTTAAATGATAATCAAAAGGAGAATCATGACACTTTTTCCTGACGACTTACCCCCTTCTATCTCTTCCCTCATTCTCCCCTTCATCTTTTCCCCCATTTCTACAAACATCCATTTTTGTTGCATTCTTACTCAAAATATCTATTGCATTGCATCCATCACAAGCACACCAAGCTCTACGCAAAACCTAGGGTTTTGGAAGCCCAAAAATTCATGCATTTCTTCACTCAAGCATACGACACTTGAAGTCATTTAGGAACTTAACCTTGTGATTTAATCTTCATTTTGAATGCATAATGTGATTTTCATGATGTGTTTAATTGGAGTATTGTGAACCTATGCC
>JACEIK010003325.1:117392-131250 GCA_018107945.1 Datura stramonium | reverse complement strand
GGTGATTGTTTGATTGTACTTAAATGTTGATTAATTGTTTATTGATCTTGAAATTGATATAGGCCCATCACATGTCTATATTTTGTTCAAAATTGAATTACCCAAAATGTTGGAACAGTGTTCAACTCGCAAAGGACGGATCGTCTTTTCCAAATATGGCTCGTCTGTCTCTCTATCATTTGGACCCAAAAAATTAAATTTTCTGAGTCAAAAGATGACTCCAGGGACAAACCATCTTTTGATCGTACAATCTGCACCTTGAACTGTCCACTGAAATAGTGTCACGACCCAAGTTGTGACCCCAGATCGAGACACGGGACCTAGAACCACAAAGGGCTCCAGGTCGACCCATGGAATGAACATAATAACTAAAGAGCATACATCAAGCAGAATCTAATAACTGAAAAATGAATAAGCGAAAGTATGAATAACATAATGATCAGAAAACAGAGTCAACACTTGACAAAGCTGAACATTTGCAGAATGTCTAAGCCTCTACTACTGTTTGATGAGTTTATGAGACAACATCCCCAACTAGCTCACTAAATTCTGAAACTGAATATAACATAACGCAACACTAAACTGAAGGTCCTCGAAAGATGAGGACTCACCAATGAGGGGAAACTAATCTAAGCTATGGGAGAGCTGGACTAACAGCGCAACTGAGACTGATCATCTGGACTTGTATCATGAAATGATATAGTATAGAGTATGCGGTTAGTATTTGGAATGTGCTGAGAATGCAAGTATAGTGAACATGATGAGTAATTGTTAACTGAAATCATGCATATAAACATAAATCACAAGATCATAAGAGTAAGGACTGCATGCTGAAATCTGAATCTAAAACATGTATAATCATAAGCTGAATATCATATCTAATTAGAATGACCCAAAGCTAAAATAAAAATCATATGACTTGTCATAGATGAAATCATAAGTAAAAACTCATAAATTGATCATTAGGTCATGCTGTAAAATATAATATCATAAGTCATGAACATGAATAACTTAAATCATGAGGAACAATGGGAGACTCGTCATAACCGACACCATCATGATATAGCTTATGTGATGCCCCAACTATAACACTTAAGTGGGCAGAGCCGTCCAAAACTTTTTCAGGTCTAAGAATGCTACCATGATATCGATATCAAGCTGAAGGCCCCTTATGGGCGAAAACTCTCTTGAGAGGTCCCAAATAAATACATAAGCCTACGTTGGCGCATAGTTCTGAGATCGGGGAAGCTAGTAACCCCAAGCCTACTAGGTGCTAGATACTACTCCCAAAAACATGCATAGTGCTCTCATCATTTTTCAACTAAGCTGAAATCATAATCACATGCATAGTCTGAAATATGAACATGGGAAGTCTTGACTCCAAAAGAGATCATAAGCTTTAGTGGGAGTCTTGACTCCAAAACATATGATAAGTTGATCTTATTAGCCTTGGCTAAATTATGAAAATACACTTAACTTGTGTGGGCTTGCCCAAATCTTAAAATCATGCATACTTGAGGTAGACTTCCTAAGTCAAAATCATAGATTAATACATGAGTAATTTTATAAACATTCAATCATGCTAAATATCTCATCATACTTGAAATCATGAATCATAAACTTGTTTGTTTTTAAACTTGCATAATGGGCATAATTTTCTCAAACCTAAAATCATGAATTTATAACCAAAATAGGTATAAAATCTTCCCATAAATCTAAAAACATGCTTTGAGACATGAAGGCAATTGATCCATACACAATCATAGAGAATTTCATGAAATTGGGCTAAAACCCCATAAGATCATAAACTTGAATTAAGACTTGAATTCAAGAACTTGAAGAGAAATTTGGGCATGAGAGTGAATGAAAACTCTCATTCAAAGTCCTACATACTTGGGTAAGCTAAATCTCAACTTGACTTTGAAAGCTATAATACTCCGAAAAGCCCTAAGATAAGACTCGAGGGTTCAAATGGAGAAAATATGAAATTTTGCATCAGGTCACAGGACGAGTCGTCCAATGACCCATGAACAGACATCACGAGCCATTAAGTGACTCATGAAGTGAAGGGAGAATTGGAAAGACCTTGTGGTTAAGGGGTGACCACGAGAGAAGCAACGAGTCATGGTCAGGGCAATGAGTCGTTAAGTGAGTCGTTGTCAAGATGGTCTATGGTTCAAGGTTCAATTTTCCAAAGATTCCACGAGAGGTAGCCACGAGTCGTGAAGTGACTCCACGACTCATGGAGTTGGTCGTGGTCAGGAGTAGGATTTGAAGGTTGAATTTGGGGTAGTGTATTTGTCATGCCCCGAGACTACACCCTGGACGCAACACGGTACTTGAAGTCATAAGTGATCCCAAGTCAACCCCTGGTCTATCATACGCTGGTGTTCTGAGTAAAACATGCATAGATGAAATTTTGAAATAATAACATAAAAGCATTTTTATGAAATTTAAGATAAAACTTAACACATGAAATCTGAACATCTGCAGTCTGAAAGCCTTCTAACTGATGAGTTACTGGGACAAGCCCCCAGCTAACTCTAAGTCTAAATAAAAACTATAATATAACTATGAGACAATAAAATAAGGCCCTCGAATGATAAGGACTCGCAATTCAACTGTCGCTGAGGAGGATCTAAATCGTGGCGGCTAGCGCTGCTGAGTTTGGGAACCTGCAGCTATATCATGAAATGATACAACATAAAAGTATGCGTCAGTACTTTGAATGTACTGAGTAAGTGGGAGAAAACGTAACTGAGTATAATGTATGAACTGATACTACATGCAATGACCAATAAATAAACTAAACTAAACTATTGAGGTCAACTGAGGTGGTCAAAATGACCCTGTCTGATGGTCAAGGCATGTCCTAAGTCTGAAAGTACTGAGTATAGGATACTGAACTTAACTGAGCTACACTGATAGAACTAGAACTAAACTGAGCTGCTTATCCTGAATCTAGACTAGACTGACTAGCGGGAGAGTCAATAACCGACATATAACCACGTGAGCTAGACGTGGAGTCCGATGTATACACCCCACCGATAGCTAGTTAATTGCTTGGTTACACTTGCACAAGGACGATAGAGAACAATCTTGTATACACCCCACCGAGACCCAATATACCTTGCCAGTATAAAGGCATCAACCGGTAATTAAAAAGTTCGGCCAATTCAGGGCCAAGTAATAATATAACCTACGCTGGCAACGAGTTTTGGGAACCTAGCCGTGCCGAACCCCAGCCCGCTTGGTGCTAAAGTTCTACTCCCACTAGAAACCTATACTCAACTACTAAGCTAATAGCTCAAAACTAGGGTCCAAGACTATCGTGACATATAACTAAAATTACCCCGGCGACGACTGCATTTGAAACCGGTTCTAGATCGGTCGCAGATGCTTATCCGGGAAGCATCGTAACCGTCTAAGAACAATCAGAATCAATCGGGGTCCTAGGGCCGTTCGTAGCTATATATGTAAAATGTCATGACCGCTTAATGGACTAATATACTGGAATCTCGCTTGATTCGATAACCGGAAGGCACCACCGACACCTCTGGGAAAAGACCTGGGTTAAACTCATCGCTGACACTTTCGTATAGCTCAAGAGGTCTCTACGTTCTAACCGAATTAAAACTACTAAGCAGCTAATAGAGAACCCCAACTCATTCCAACAACACTGGGAATTTCATAATATAGCCAAATTTCAAGAATTAAAGTGGAATCTCATCCAACAAAGGCTAAAATCATTCTTGTCAATGGAATAATTGCTCAACATATATATTTAATAAGAATTACTAGGAAATTCTGTTTTCAAAACATACTTCACAAACTAGATGGAATTTAATACGCAAAATAACCCGTACTTAAGAGTTTAGGTTGTAAATCACTTTGGCAAGAACAACAACATTCACTTAGGAACCATGAAGATCATATGAATAATATACATGGACATTAACCCAAAGTTAAATTAATGAAAATTACACAAAATTCATTCATATTCGAAAACTCATAAATGGCTAAAAACCTGATAGGGAAATTATGGGAGAATTTTGGGGACACAAGGAGGGCAATACCCATGTTGAATTCCCACATACCGCTAAGAATTCCCCCAAGAAAAAGAATACCCGAATCCGTCACGATGAAGGAAGACCATAAGCTCGTTTTGAGAGTTTCTGAGAGAACATTCGATAAATTTCTCAGAGTACGTGAGAATGAGGGGAGGAACTATCCAAACCTTCTAATAATTCTTCTTGGATTTTACACTCAAAATGAAGTAGTTTAAAGCTTAGGAGAATAGGAAATTACTAAATAGCCCTTAAAAATCACAAAATCGCCAGACCCTAACCCGTGACCTCGACAGTCGTGTGCCCGACTACGACTTGCTGTCACTCCCCGTCGGTACACCGCCCAGTTCCTCGTGCAGAGGTCACCACAAGGGACCTAACGAGTCAGTGGTCACCGACCACGACTACAGGGTCACCAATCGTGGACCTCACTACCTCACTCGGGGTTCTATACTAGGCTTGACCACAAGTCACCTAACGAGTCGTTGGCACCGATGACGCACCGTGGTGACACTGCAGATGCACCGCCAACAACCGACTAGGCCACTATGGGGACATGAAGAGTCGTTGCTGTGATCACGACTGTAGTCACCATCCGTCGGGCACACTCGCTTCCCATTAACACTTCCAATTGATCCTTCCCATGACCGACCTACGAGTCCTTAGGTCTTACAATTACTCGTCAGGCGGGTCATTCTAAAGACATTTTCTATAGATTTTGGATTTTCTGATTTAATTCCGCATCTAGTCTTTTGAATTTTCAGGCATTACAATATCTCCTCGAAACATTCATCCTCTAATGTTAGAAAACACACAAAAGTAGTGAATAACAATCAAAGTTCCGTATACTATTAATTTAACTCCAAATCGACGAACGTACTACCTCCGTTTCGTGTCACATAATCAACTCACTCTTTTCTTTTCATACATATTTAAAAACATAAAAGAGATTAACACCTAGATCGAGTCAAGGAAAACTAAATTGACTTCTAGAGTCAAAACTAATTTCTCAAGCCGTGCTAGAGCCGATAGAGAACTAATGCGAGTATTTGGCCACCATGACCGTTTCCCGCCTCCCAGTAGCTCCTTCAACTCGCTGATTTTCCATAAACTCGATCAAGCTATCTCCTTGTTCCTTAGCTTACGAATCGGATGGTCAAGGATCCGGATTGGTAATTCTCATATGAGAGATCATCTTTTATTCCTTACACTCCGCCCAATGGCACAACCGAGGTTGATCTCCGATGCACTTCTTCAAAAGTGACACATGGAAAAACTAGGTGTACAATCGCTAGTTCATACAAGAGTTCTAGCTCATACGCTACATTACCAATACGCTAAAAATTCTATAAGGTCCTACATAATTTCTAGCCGAGCTTTTCCTTCTTTTCCAAACCTCATCACCACTTTCATGGGGGAAATTTTTAGGTAAACCCATTCATCAACTTCAAACTCCAACTCTCTTCTCCATACATCTAAGATAAGATTGACGCTTCCGAGCCGTTTTCAACCTTCGTCGAGCCGAACTTTCTATATTTCCTCGTGAACCGCCCGTCCCTTTATCAAGGTAGCTTTCCAACCTCGAACTACCATATAGGATATCTACACCTTCTCTCATATAATTTCTTGAGCGTCATCTCGAATGCTATAACGGTAGCTATTATTTTACGTAAACTCCCGATAAAGAGGCAAATGGTCATCCCAATTACCCTTAAAATCGATCGCGCACGCTCCTAGAATATCTTCTAGGGTCTGAGTAGTCCGCCTGCCTTGCCCATCTCGTTCGCGGTGAAAAAGGTACGAGCTGGACTCCAAGTATTTCAGTCCCTTCTAAAAGGACTTCCAAAAGTGTGAGGGTGAACTCTGAAATTCCTCTCGTCTAAAATGATAGATAAAGGCACCCTATGGAGTCTGACTAAATCTTGGATGTAAAGTCTCGGCATAGTCCTCAGTTGTTTTTATGGTTTTAACTAGAAGGAAATGAGCCGACTTAGTCATCCGATCTACTACAACCTATTGAGTCATGCCGGGCCACAGTTCGAGGTAGACCCATAATAAAGACCATGTTTACTTCTTCCCATTCCTATGTGGGTATGCTGATATCCTGGTCATACCTCCTGGGGTCGGTGTTCTACCTGACTTGGCGCGCCGCACTTAGCTACAAATTTAACGATGTCTCTTTTCATGTCGCCCACCCGCAAACATCTCGTAAATCACTTCGCACATCTTAGTAGCGCTGGGTGAATGGAGTATGTAGGACTGTGTGCTTCAACCAATATCTGCTTCAACTCACCAACATCCGCATAATCACAATCTTCCCCCCGGTAACGCGAGCACACCATCTCCCCCTTTGGTGAACGCCTAACCTCCTTCCCGAGAACTACTTAAGTTTAATTAGAATTGGATCTTCATCCTTTCCTCGACTTAACTTCAACTACCGTAGACGAAGCGTCCGACTCCACTTTGCATTACCACACCACTCGGATGATTCCACCTCAAATTTCGCACTCCTAACCTAAGTTAGTCTGGTGAAGATCTTCACTAACTTCCTCTTGCCTTCCTCACAGGGAGCCACACTATCATAGACCGTCATCTTAGGGCACGGCCACTCACATCGATTTACCGGGTGATATAAAGACACTCATGTCATAGTCCTTTAGCGCCTTCCAACCACCGCTCTCTTACATAGGTTTAGGTCCTTCGATGAACATACTCAAGGCTCTTGTGATCTATGAACACATCCACGTAGGCCCTATAAAGGTAATGTCTCCATATATTTTTAGCGCGAATACCACCGTTGCCAACTCCAAGTCACGAGTTGATACAATTATTCTCATGAACTTTGAGCTGTCCGGAGGCATAGGCTATCACTTTGCCCTGCATCAAAACGTTGTCCAGTCCAACTCGAAATACAATAAACAACCAACCCATCCGATCCTTCTGAAAGGTTAAATCAGAAGTGTAGTGAGTCGAGTCTTCAACTCCCCCGAAAAACTCTTCCCTACACTCATCCTGACCACCGGGGAATTTCACTTTCTTTCCGAGTTAGCTTAGGCATAGGAGAGATGCTATAGAGGAGAAACCTTCCACAAATCGTCGCGTAATATCCAAATATAAGCCCAGAAACCCCGATTTCAAGAGGAGAGGTAGGTCTCGGGGCCAATCATTCACCATCGCTATCTTCTACATCTGCACTTGTATTCCTTCACCCGAGACCACATGATATAAGAAAGTCACTTGACTTTGACCAACTCGCACTTACTAAACTTGGCGAACAACTAGCGATCCCTGAGTGTCCGTAATGCTAACCTTAGGTGATTTTCATGCTCTTCTTCATTTCGGAGAATACTAGAATGCTGCCGATAAATAAATGACGAACATATCTAGATACCGCTTAAAGACCTCATTCATCAAATCCATGAAGGCTGGGCCGGGGCGTTTGTTAGCCTCAAGGACATCACCACAAACGCATAGTGACCATACTGCTCGAATGCCGTTTTTGGTATGTCACACTTCCGAATTCTTTAGCCGATGGTACTCGAGACTGATCATTTTCGAAATAGATAGCTCCTCTCTAGTTATCAAACAGGCCGCCAATTCTGGGTAGGGGATACGCTCTTGATCGTGACTCCTTTCTAACCGACGGTAATCTATGCATATCCTAAGGGTACCATCTTCTTGCACTACGCATTGGAGCACCCTGTGGAGAGATGTCGGGTCTAATAAAACCCTTGTCAAGAAGATCTTTCACTTGCTCCTTCAACTCCTTAAGCTCATTGGAGCCATTCTCAGAAGAAGGATGGAGATGGGATGAGTATTGAAGGATATCTATCCCGAAATTTATTTCCCGTTCGGTGGGGAACTCCTGGAAGATCCTTAGGCAGTTATCCGGGGAACCGCCGACCACTCGGAACTAACCGGATAGTTGGGGTCTCATAGTTGGAACTTTACCCAAACTAGATGATAAATATATTCCCTTAGAGATGGAGCTTCTGGGCCTTAAGGTAGGAAATCAACCTACCCTTAGGCGTTGAACTGCTTCCCGTCCATTCTAACGCTGTTCGCTTAGGAAATTGGAAACTTGATAACTCTAGTTCGTAATCAATCGAGGCATAGCAGAGTGTAACCAATCCATGCCAAGGATAAGGCCAAAATCGTACCATGTCTAGACCTACGAGGCCGCTGGGATGACTTTATCTTCAGACTCGAAACCGGGCAGCGATGAAGCATCTAGCCGCTCTAATCGACTCGCCAACCGGGTGAAAAACTAAGAATGTTTCGAGAGGACCATTGGATCAAGTGGGCTGAACTAGACTACTGTAGGGAGTCACGAATGAAATAGTGGGATCTCGGATCTAGGAGGGCATACACGTCTAGATGAAAGAGACGTAACATACTCGTGACTACGCGTAAACTTCCTGGGATCTAATGGAAGATAGAGCACAAAAATGATTTTGACGCCGATCGTCATCCATACCATGTGTTAGCTCGCTAGGCTGGTCAGGTCATTGGAGCCGATGATGTGGTGGATTGTGGCTCCCCTCGCTGTGCTGGGATGGGCACTCCCCGAATTGATGTCCGAATTATCCACAACCAAAACAACCCTTCCGACCGAAGGCACTCTCCCTGTGTCTCTACCACACTTGGAAGTGGGCCGGGATACTTGCTCCTCGCATCGTGGCTCCGAGACTAAGTGTCAGATGACCCATCCTTTAATCCCGATGGACTGAAAGGTTGGGGCGCTAGCGGCATAGGGTGCCGGTTCTCTCGCTGGCCGTTGGCCGCTATGGCCGCCGCCAGGCACAAGCAACCGCTAGACCTCTCGATGGCCAAAATCAATGGCCAATCCTTTTCCCGTTTGTTCTTTCGCTCCATATCTTTCATCTTTTCTCGCCTCAATCGCTAGGGATAGATAATCAAGCCGAGAGGTACATATCTTTAATCAACATCGATGTCCTACAACTCTTGAGGACCATATTTGATAACCACCACAAATTTCAACATATGCAGCCCTCAGCTCTACTACCATCTCTGTGAGTGTACTTAGAAAGCCTAGTAAACTCCAAAGCATACCCTCCACCTGCCTCGTTTCCCGTCTCAAATTCATAAACTGCCGCCATCTTTGCCTCCTCGGCCTCCAGGAAAACCTATCCAAGAAAGCTATGTGGAACTCCTCCACCGACCGGTCCTCGCCCCTACCGGGCCGCCCTCTTTTCAATTAGTTCATAATGCACTGGAAGCAATTCCTTTAACCGGTAGGCAGCCAGCCGCACTCTCTCAAGAGCTAACACCCATAATGTGGGTGATCTTTCCCGATTCAAATTTAGGAACTCGGGATCCTCCCCTACTTTTGTCCCTAAAAAGATGGAGGGTTCATACGGTGAAGTCCCGTACTCCTCAGCTTGCTATGTAACGCATTGTTGTTCATCGGTAGCACCTGCACTGTCTACCTAGCTGGTGACTGCTTGGGCCAGTAGATGAATGGTCGCCCGACTCCCAAGTGTAGACACCGAACTATACGAGGAGTTGCCGGGCCGTGTGGGGCTGTCTGGCATTACCGACCCTTCTTCCGTTACCGTGTCTAGGAGGCATGATTCACGAAATGAAACAGAGCACGAGTTAGAAGGGCTTTCGGAATTGAACTTTACCCATAATAAAGAGTATGGAAACAAGAAAGTTTTTCTAATAACATCTCGTAGCCTCCTCTTCATAAGTGTGGCATGCTTCACACCCATGAAAAGGACTCTACTGATACTAGCTTTTAGACGCTGCCCAGGATACTCTAAACCTAGTGCTCTGATAACAAGTTTGTCACACCCCAATACTACACCGACATAACACTACTGAAGTCACAAGTGACCCCAAGTCAACCCCTCGGTCTATCATAATGGGTGTTCTCGCAGAAACATGCATAGCGGAATTTTGAAATAATAACATAAAAGCATTTTTATGAAATTTAAGATAAAACTTAAGACATGAAATCTCGAACATCTACTACCAAAGCTTTCTAACTGATGAGTTATTGGACCAAATTTCCTTGTACTAACTCTAAGTCTTAATAAAAAATATAATCTAATCTTAAACAATGAAATATGGCCTCGAATGATGAGGGACTCACACCTAACCGTGGTTGAGGAGGATCTAAATCAGCGAGCAAATGCACGCCAGTTCTGGAATTGCAAATATATCATGAAATGATACAAATACACTAAGTGCGCGTACTTTGAATGTATCGAGTAAGTGGGAGAAAATGTAATCAATATAATGTCCGAATTGGATACGACATGCAAGACCACAAGTAAACTAAACCGAACTATCAAGTCAATTGAGGTGGTCAAAATGACCCCTGGTCTGATGGTCGCATGTCCTAATTCTAAAAGTACGAGTATAGGATACCGAATCGAATTGAGTTAGACTAATGGAACTAGAACCGAACTGGCCGCTTATCTTGAATCTAGACTAGATCGACTAGTGGGAGAGTCTATAACCGACATATAACCACAGCCTAGACGTGGGAGTCCGATGTATACACCCCACCGTAGGACCAACATACCTTCAAGGTATAAAGGTACGAATCAAGGATCACAAAGTCTGTGGCCAATCAAGCCAAGTAACAGCGCAACCTACGCTAGCAACGTAGTTTTCAATCTAGGTGCACTTGAACCCCGGCCGCTAGGTGCTAAGTTCTACTCCAACCGGAAAACTATACCGAACTACAAAACTGAGCTGCTCGAAATCGGGGTCCAAGACTAGTCGTGCACATATGGAACCTAAAGTACCTCTTAGAGATTCTTATCTGACTGCATTTTGAAACCGAGTTCTAGATCGGCCGAGCTTCTTATCTAGAAGCTGCTGTATTTAAGAATAATTCAAGAATTGAATCGGGGTCTTGGGGCTGGTCGATCTATATATCTAAATTTCACGACCGCCTAATGGACCAATATACCGGATTCCCATAACCGGAGACACCACCGACACTCGAGCAAAGATTGGAAGTCAAACCGATCGCCTGAAATCCGTATAGTTCAAGAGGTTCTATGTTCTACTTGAGCTAAACTACTAAGAAGCTAATAGAGAACCCAACTCATTCTAGCAACATGGGAATTTCATAATATAGCGAAATTTTAAGAATTAAAGAAATCATCCAATGTGGATAAAATCATTTTCACAATGGAATACATGTCAACATATATATTTAATAATTCTAGGAATTTCATCCCAAAACATACTTCATAAACTAGATAGAATTTAATATGCAATAACCTTTTACTTAAGAGTTTAGGGTTGTAAATAACTTTGGCAAGAACAATAACAATTCACTTAGGAATCAATAAGATCATATGAATAATAAACATGGACATTAACCAAGGTGAAATTAACGAAAATTACACTTCAAATTCATTCATATTCGAAAACTCGTGGCTAAACTAATAGGGAAAATTATGGGAGTGATTTTGGGGGGACATGTAGGAAGGGCAATTCCCTCGGTTGAATTCTCACATATCTGGCTAAGAATTCCCGGGCTAGAAAAAGTCCCGAACCGCCGCGATGTGAAGGAAGACTCCTAAGCCTGCTTGAGAGTTTCTTGAGAGAACTTTGACAATTTATGAGAGCAATGAATTAGGGAGGAACCATCCAAACCTCTAATAAGTCTAATTTTACATCCAAAACGCATTTTAGTTTAAATCTTAGGAGAATAGGAAATTACTAAATAGCCCCTAAAAATTGGCCGGGAAAACATCCTGTGACCCTAACCTAAGGACTCCGATGGGTCATGGTGCCGACCACGGACTTGTGGTCACTCCCATTGGGTACACTTCCTGTGTTCCTCAAGACATCACCTCAAGGGACCTAACGAGTCGTGGTCACTAATCACGATGCGTGGTCACCCGCTGTGGACCTCACTGCCTCACTTCTGAAGTTCTTTACTAGGCTTGACCACGAGTCACCTAATGAGTCATTACCGATGACGAGTCGTGGTGACACTTGTTAGGTGCGTCTAACAATTACTAGGCTAATAATCAGGGGAGATGAAGATTCGCATAGACCACGAATCGTGGTCACAATCCATCAAGTACACTGCTTCCCACTTCATACTTCCAATTCCTCCTTCCCATGACCGACCTAACGAGTCGTTAGGTCTCACAACGACTCTTCAGGTGGGTCGTCCTGAGACATTTTTTGCAAAATTTCTGGATTTTCTAGTTTAAGTCCCAGATCTAGCCTTTGAGTTTTTTGGGCATTACAGTTTTTCACTAGTGAGTCATCACGAGTTGTTAGGTACACAATGAGTCGTGGTGTTCCTCGTGGTAACTGGCAGCGTATATTTTCTCTACATTTTAGTAAGGGTGATTTCGTAATTGTAAAGTTCCTAAGTCCTTAACTATGTCATTTTAATCTCAGTTATAAGGGTTTCAAGGGTGCTTAACATATTCTAAACCCCCCATTCCATGCATGCAAGATCGAAGAGTTTATTGAAGAGCAAGCTAGAGGATTCTTTAGGTTCTTCCTCAATTCACTTGGGTTCTTAAGATAGGTTGTGAAATTAAAAGTACCCAGGTATGTAGGGTTATGAATGGGAGCATTCCTTCACTCCCATTCCCAAATCCTCTTCTAATTCATTGAATTCTATGTTGATGAGTCTATGGGGGGTTTTAACCCAATTTGTGAAATTCTCTAAGTATCTATCATGGGTAAAATCTATTCTTGTTTTTAATGTTGTTTTAAGATTCATGGGAAAATTTTATAATGATTTTAGTTACAAATTTATGATTTCAATGTCTTACAATTATGATGCGCAATTATGAAAGTTCATGAAAGATTGAGATTATGATCTATGTTTTCAAGTATGATGAGATGTCTATAATGAAAGCATTGTTTCAAATTATCCATGTTTATATCCATGGTATTGACTATCTCAAAGCATGTATAAGATTGGGCAAGCCCATATGATCAAGTATATTTCGTGATTTACTTCAACTTCATTTTATTAGCTTACCACATGATTTTGGAGTCTAGACTCCCAATTTTCAGCTTTTGGTATGATTGAGTCAAGGCTCCTCATGATATGTTTTTAGACTATGCATGTACTATTATGATTCAACTTCATCGCAAGACGATGCTTTAGCTTTATTGAAAAACAATAGAGAGCATATGCATGTTTTGGGAGTAGTGTCTAGCACCGAGTAGGCTAAGAGTTCAGTCAATCCTGTGCCTCAGAATTACGTTCCAACATAGGTATGATCAGATTATTTAGGACCTCCCTGGTAGCGCCCTTAGCCATGGAAAGGCTTTGAACAGCTCTACCCACTTGAGTTTATAAAAAGAAAAAAATTGATTAAAAAGGTAAAGTGGCCTTTTTTTCTAAAAAAAAATTCAGTAAATCATTTTTTTAAAAAAATTAAAAAAAAGTTGTATCACTTACAAGTTGTTGACCAAAAGGTCCACAGGAAACTTGAAAAAATTGTATCATTTGAAAATTAGGCCAATATAAGTTCTCTTTCCAATTTTTGCACTCTTGCACTCGCTCTTCATTCTGTCAAAGGAAAAAAATTTAGGAAAAAAAAACCTAAAGAGTGCATGTACATATCACCTCATGTAATATTAACTTTGTTAGATATTGTTAGGATTTATTTTGAACAAAGTCAAAAAAAATTTATAACTTGATCTATTATTTTTTGAAAAAATAGAGTTAAAAATTAAGATACCATATTCAATCGGAGATTTTATTTTGATTCAGACATCAAACAACAATCAATTCTCCACTTTGTGAGATAGTTGTTTCTACAAAA
>JACEIK010003325.1:95387-113784 GCA_018107945.1 Datura stramonium | reverse complement strand
GCTTAAGATTATGACTAGTATGAACAGTTTTGAAATCCTTGAGCCCTCATGTTTATATTACGATTATTATGGCATGTTTCAGAAACATTCTACTCTCATGAATTTTATGTATTTTATTTTCCATTTTTATTACTTATCATGCATACGCAATACATTCCAAGAACTAACCGCATACTCTATGTTGTATCATTTTATGATACAGGTCCGATCGATTAACTCTTAGCCCACCTATTAGTCTCGCTCTCACCTCAGCCCAGTCCAGCCCCGTTGTTGGTGAGTCCTCATCTCCCCAGGACGTTCATTTTAGTTTATGGTTTGTTTTGCTATTTTAGTTTGCTTTTAGCAAGCTAGTTTGGGGTGTTGTCCCATCTACTCATCCGACCGTTTAGAGGCTTATCGGATCTTATGTAGACTTTTCAGCTTTGTCAGTTGCAACTCCATTTTTTATGGTTGATATATGTCAGATTTCTGCTTAAAGATATTTTTCTTAAATTTCCATTTGTTTATGTTATTAAGTCATTCTATGTAGGTTCCATGGGTTATCTTGGAGCCATTCGTGATTCTAGGTCCCATGTCTCGATCCGGGGCCATGCTCGGATCGTGACAGTGCCCTCAGGCAGGGGAAGCACTCTCTTGAGATGTCCTGAATATATACCTATGTTGGCACGTAGTTTGTGAGACTGGGAAATCTCGAAACCCCTGATCTACTTGGTGCTAGACACTACTCTCAAAACATGCATATTGATCATATAATCATATTCTCAAAACATAGCTTGAATCTGAACATTGGGAGTCTTTACTCCAAATTATATCACAAAACAGATCTTGTTAGCCTTGGCTTAAATCATAATAAGCATATTTAAATTGCATGGGCCTGCCCAAATCATAAAAATCATGCATACTTCAAATAGACTTCATAATTCAAAATCATGGAATCATGTGTTGAGAGTTCATATACATCCATGCATACTAAATAACTCATCATGCTTGAAATCATGGATCATAAACTTGAACTTTCATAAAACATGCATAATAGGGTATAATTTTCTAATATCTTGAAATCATGAATTTATAACAAAATTAAGTGTAAAATCTGCCCGTTAGACTTAAATCATACATTAGAACATGAGGGGATTGGACTCATAAAGGTAGCATAGATAATTTTATAGAATTGGGTTAAAATCCTAAAAATTAATACACTTGATTAGGAACTTGAATTCATGAATTAGAGGGAAAATTTAGGCATTAGGGTGGAATAAATCCCTCATTCATGGCCCTACATACCTGGGTAAACTAATTTCCAAACTGGCCTTGAAAGCCTAAGTGAATTGAGGAAGAAATTAAAGAGGAATTCTAGTTTGATCTTTGAAGAGGATATCAATTCAATGCATGCATGGGAGCCTAATGACTTAGTCTGGGCTAAACTCTCTTAAAACACTCTTTACATGGCTCAAAACGCCGTCATTATGAAGTTAGGAGCTTAGGAATTACAAAAATACCCTTGGGAAAACATATTTAAAAATTGTCTGCTAGGCACCACGAGGCTTACCAAGAGTCGTACCCACAAACAACGACTTGTGGTTTCCTCTCATTGTTAGTCCACTACATTTTCTAGGCTCACTGTTTCTCAAACCATGGGCCTCACAACAACTCGTTGTTTCCTGCAATGAGTTGTACCATGGCTCGTGGTTAGGGGTCTCCATACCCCAAACAAACATTCCATGACTATATTTAATGACTCATTGTTACCTACAACGATTCATACCATGACGTATTATATCCCTTATTCCTGCCATCCACAAGATACTACGACTCATTGTCATGACCCATCACACCAAATGACAAGTCGTACCTTCACTCGTAGGTCCCAGATTTGACAACCAGTAGAGTACCACGACTCCTGACCAAGAATCGTTACTTCAACATATGAATCATTCCACAAGTCATTATCACTAGTTTGGGAACACTGCCTGCTCACCACGACTCCCTCCTATGATCCGTACCAAGGAACAATGACTCGTACCTTGAGTCGTTCAGAGAGAAAAATGCAGATTTTTTCCTAAATCTGCTACATGTCCGGGGCTTGGTTGTAGGGACTTTTTGGGTGTTACATTATCTCTCTCTTGGGAACATTCATCCTCGAATGTAGATTTAGGCATACTAAAAAGTTGGGGAAGGAACTGCAATCCCAAAACCGAACAATTATAGCTGAGAACTAACAGAGTGACTTACTCCATATTGATATACATGATTGAATTAAATTCATGAAACATATATGCATACAATAACATGAAACAAAACTTAGAGACATTATCTTGACATGAAATTGAATAGAGTACTAAGGAGGAAACTGGTTCCTCATGTAGGAATTGAGCCGGAAGTGAAAAGATGTGAGTGTCTAACCAGTATATCTGCTTCGGGTTCCCACATAGCTCCCTCAACAAGCTAATTTCCCCACAACACCTTTACTGAAGCTACTTCCTTGTTTCTCAACTTTTGAACCTTACTATCAAGGATCTTAACTGGAACCTCCTCATAGGTAAGGCTATCCTTCCTTCACATCCATGCTCTCCACCAGAATAACTAAGAACGGTTTTACCAATGCACTTCTTCAATGGAGATACATGGAAAACTTGATGCACCGAAGCTAACCCTAATGTTAGCTCCAACTCATATGCCACTTCACTAACTCGCCTTAGAATCCTATAAGGACCAAAATATCAGGGACTGAGCTTCCCTTTCTTTCCGAACCTCATCATCCCTTTTATGGAAACACCTTCAAAAACACCTAATCATCTATGTCAAACTCAATCTCTCTTCGCCTAACATCCAAATAAGATTTCTTAAGATTTTTTAAGCTGTTTTTCAGCCTCTCTCTAATAATCTCAACTTTCTCCTTGGCCTCATGAACTGATTCTAGCCCTATCAATGTAGCCTCGCCTACTTCAAACCTACTAATAGGTGACCTATATCTCTGCACGTAAAAAGCCTCAAATGGAGACATCTAAATGTTGGAGCGATAATTATTATTATAGGCAAACTCGATAAGAGGCAAGTGATCATCCCAACGACCCTTGAAATCAATCATACATGCTTTCAACATGTCCTCAAGAGTCTGAATGGTCCGATCATCCTAACCATCTATCCGTGCATGAAAATTTGTGCTAAGCTTTACCTGAGTACCAAGAACCCTCTGAAACAACCTCCAAAACTAAGAGGTATATTGAGTACCTCTATTTGAGATGAAGGAAAAAGGAACTCCATGCTACCAAACTAACTCTCAAATGAACAATCTAGAATAATCCTCGGCTGAATCGGTAGTTTTGACCAGTAAGAAATGAGCTGATTTAGTCAACCTGTCTAGAGTAACCCATATAGAATCATACTGTCGTCGGGTACGAGGAAAGCCTATAACGAAGTCCTTATTGATCTCCTCCCACTTCCAAGTGGGAATACTTTTATCCTGAAGAATACCTCCAAGTCTCTGATGCTCAACCTTCATCTGTTGGTAATTTGGACTCTTAGCCACAAACTCCGCTATGTCCTTCATCATGCCATTCCACCAATAGAATTTCAATAGATCATGGTACATCTTGATGGCACCTGGATGGATAGAGTATCGAGAGCCATGAGCCTCACTCAACATCGGCTCTCTCAAGTCATCTATAGCTTGCACACATAATCGACCCTAATATTGGAGTACACCATCTCCCCCTTGGGAGAAAACCTCCACATTTTGATTCCAAATAGCTTCCTTTAGCTTCACTAGGATAGGATCCTCATCTTACCTAGATTTGACTTCCATCACCAAAGAAGATTCTAACCTATTCTGAACAATCATACCACCATCTATCGAATCTGTAAGACGAACTCCCAAATGAGCAAGCCTATGTACATCCTTCACTAACTCCTTCCTCCATCCATCACATGAGACACACTCTCCATGGAAAGACTACTAAGAGCATCTTTCACTACATTGGCCTTGCCTGGATGATAAAGGATACTCATGTCGTAGTCCTTGAGAAGCTCAAGACATCTCTTTTGCTGCAAATTTAGGTCCTTCTGAGTGAACACATACTGAAGGCTCTTATGATCCATGAGTATGACCTCATGCACCCAATACAAATAATGTCTCCAAATCATCAAAGAAAACACCATGGCTACCAACTCTGGGTCATGCATATGGTAATTCTTCTCATGAGTCTTAAGTTATCTAGAGGAATACGAGATGACCTTTCCATACTGCGTCAACACTCAATCAAGGCCAATCCTAGAGGCATCATAATACACAATAAAACTATCCATTCCCTCCTATAGGGTCCATACTGGGGCTAAAGTGATTTGAGTCTTTAACTCCTAAAATATTTTTCTCACAAGCATCTAACCATTGAAATTTTACCTTTTTCGAGGTCAACTTAGTCAATAGTGCTGTAATGGATTAAAATCCCTCAACGAACTAATCCCAAAAATCTCTTGATATCCGTAGGACCAACAGGTAGGCCAATTCTTCACCACTTCTATCTTTTGAGAGTCCACCTTCACACCCTCGCTAGACACTACATGACCCAAAAATGCTATTGAGTTCAACAAAAACTCACACTTGCTGAATTTAGAAAATAGCTGGCGATCCTTGAGAGTCTGCAACACAATCCTCAAATGAGTAGCATGCTCCTCCTCGCTCCGAGAGTATATGACAATATCTTCTATGAAGACAATCACGAACATATCCAAATACTGCTTAAACACCCTATTAATCAAGTCCATAAAAGTTGTAGGAGAATTTGTTAGTCCAAAAGACATAACTAAGAACTCATAGTGACTATACAAAGTCATGAAGGTTATCTTCTGAATGTCACTCTCCCTAACTCTGAGCTAATGATATCTAGATATGAGGTCTATCTTTGAGAAGCACTTAGCACCTTGAAGTTGGTCAAACATGTCATCAATCTTGGGTAGGGGATACTTGTTCTTGATTGTGACCTTGTTCAACTATCGATAATCAATGCATATCCTAAGGGAACCATGGAGATTGACTAGGCCTGATGAAACCCTTATCTAGGAGATCTTTCAACTGCTCTTTCAAATCCTTTAGCTCGACTGGAGCCATTCTATAAGAAGGAATGGATATAGGCTGTGTATCACGAAGAAGGTCAATAGCAAAGTCAATCTCTCACTTAGGAGGAACTCCTGGTATATCATCTGGAAACACCTTCGGATACTCACATACAGCAGGAATAGACTAAAGAGTCGGGGTCTCATATGTAGAATCCTAGATACGAACTAGATGATACACACACCCCTTTGTGATCTTCTTCCTAGCCTTGAAATAGGAAAAAAAGTGACCTATAGGCCTAGATGAACTATCCTTCCACTCTAGGATTGGCTCATCTAACAATTGAAACTCTACCGTACGGGTTCTATAATTGACTGAGGCATAACATGCATGTAACCAATCGATACTGAATATAACATCGATGTCGATCATATCTAACTCCTAGGTCAGCTAAGGTGACTTTGGAAAGGATCATGACAGGGAAATTTCCATACACCCGTCAAGATAAACCTAACTCACCGATAGGAGTAGAGATGAGAAGGGTTCTGACAGGATTTCAGAACTAACTCCGAAACTAACAACAACATAAGGATTCAAAAAACATAAGGTAGCCCCTAGATCTAACAATGCATAGCACATGGATCTAACAATGCATACACATCAAGATGGAATACTCATAACATACTAGTGACCACATCAGGAGAGAAGACCTACTCCTGACAAAAAGATAGTGCATAGAACCTATTTTGGCACTGACCACCACAAGCACTAGAAGAGGCATCCTACTGAGATGGGCGAGTTGATGGAGCTGCCGAAGTAGTAGCTGGGGCACGACCTCTATTGTTGCCCTGCCTAGACAAATGACAATCCCTATGCATATTCTCGGGCATCCCACACCTGAAGCAAATATCTAAACCAACCAAGCACTCACCGGCGTGCTTCCTGCCACACTTACTACAAGCTGGAAAAGTGTGCTCCCCTGACATACTCCTTTGCCCCCTAAATCCTAACGCTCTACCTCTCTAATCTCCTGGGGGCCTAGATAGCATGTTGGATGATGAGAGAGCTAGGGCTGACAACCTCGGGTGGAACGGAGGAAGATGTCCACCATCAGACCTCTGTTGAAAGTGCCCATGACTCCTTGTCCTGTCCCTCTTGGCCTCTCTCTCCTTCTCCATCATCTGCTCCGCCTCTATCTGCTGGGCATATATGACCAACTGGGAGAAATCGATATCATTGATCAATATGGTGGTCTTCCACTCCTTGAACCAGGAATTTTCCACTCCATTCACAAACTTTCTCACACGAGCCCATGGATCAACAACTATCTCTGGTGTATACTTGGACAACTGGGTAAACTCCAAAGCATACTCCTAGGCAGTCTTGTTGTTCTGCTTTATATTAACGAACTCTGCTGCCTTTGCCTCCGTCAACTCCCTAGGAAAGAACCTGTCCAAGAATATAGTTACAAACTCATCCCAACCTATGGGAACTACTCTAACTCCCTTTCTATCCTTCCACTGACAGAACCATATATGAGCAATCACCTTCAACTGATAGGAGGCTAAGTCTGCACTCTCCTCCCCCGTCACCCCCATAATCTGGGTGATCTTCTACACTTCCTCAACGAATAGTGTAGATTCTTATCCACCTATGACCCAAGAAACTCAGGTTGGTTCATCCTAAGAAAGTTTCACACTCTCACCATTGCTGCGTTCCCATTCTAAGGAATATGACCCACCACCTGCTGGTTGACCTGAGGGGTTATAGACTGTGCTAACATCTTAAATGCCCCCTGAACTCGGCATGAGTGACCTACTCAGGCAAAGGATCTACTGGCGCTGGTGGAGATGGCTGACGCCCATCTCCATTGCCATTTCCATGACCATTTCCATTGTCATTTATTTTACCATTAACTCGTGTGGAGGCATATTTCTGAAAACATGTATAGCAAGAGTTAGAGGAATAGAGATGTATATCTTGCATGATATAGATCATGAAAGAAGGAAAACTTTCTAAAACGTCTTGTAGCCTCTTCCCCATAAGTGTGGCATGCTTCACACCCATGGAAAATACTCAATTTAACGTGGCTTGAAAACACCCTAGGACACACCTAAACTTTTGCTATGATACCAAGTTTGTCATGACCTGAGCTAGAACTCCAGATCGAGACACAGAACCTAGAACCACGAATGACTCCAAGATAACACATGGTATATTCATGGCATGAATTTAAAGTCTAATCAAGCAGAAAACAACATAAGCATGAATAAGCGGAAGAGTGAATATCATAAAATGCATAACAAGCGATAATATCCCAACGCTAAACATAAAGCTAAACATACTAAGTCTATGTAAAAAAAGCCTCTACTATCTGATGAGATGTTGGGATAAGCTCCCAGCTAACTCCGAGTATGACACTGAAATGACTTAATCAACATAACTAAATGAATGTCCTCGGAAGATGGGGACTCACCCAACAAGGGCTGAACCTGACTAATATGGGTGCAAGCTATCGGTGAGACTGAGCTAGATCACCCAAACCTATATCATGAGATGATATAGCATAGAGTATGCGGTAAGTACTTTTAATGTATCTAGTGTGTAAGGTACAAAAACCATGCTTAGTAAAACTTTAGTTGAAATCATGCTTATAAATCATATAGATCATGAGAGCAGTACTGCATGCTAAAGGCCATATCTAAGATGTACATAATCATAATCTATTCATCATAACGAAACATAATGACCCAATATTTGAAAATAGAAATCAAATAACTTGTGATGATTGAAATCGTAAGGAAATGCTTATAAACTGATTATTGGGTCGAACATGCTATAAAACATACTATAATAAGTCATGAATATGAGTAACTGTAATCATGAGGAACAATAGGAGACTCTTCATAGTCGACAACCAACATGTATGGACGCATGATGATCCTACATCTTGACCACATGGAGGAGAGTCATCCTAAGCCTTGCCAAGGCAAATGAAGAATAAGGTATGATATCATGGTGTGCCCTCGGGTGGGGGAAGCACTCTCTTGAGAGGTCCCGAATATATACCTATGATAGCACACAGTTTATGAGATCGAAGAACCTTAGAACTCCTGGCCTACTCGGTGTTATAAACTACTCCCAAAATATGCATATTTCTCATATAATCATATTCTCAAAACATAGCTTGAATCTAAACATTAGGAGTCTTGACTCCAAATCATATCATAAACTGATCTTGTTAGCCTTGGCTAAAATAATAATAAGCATACTTAACTTGCATGAGCCTGCCCAAATCACAAAAATAATGCATACTTCAAAGAGACTTCATAAGTCAAAATCATGGAATCATAAGTTGAGAGTTCATAAACATTCATGCATACTAGATAACTCATCATACTTGAAATCATGGATCATAGACTTGAACTTTTATAAAACATGCATAATAGGAAATAATTTTTTAATAACTTGAAATCATGAATTTATAACCAAACTGAGTGTAAAATCTACCCATTAGACTTAAATCATATGTTAGAACATGAGGAGATTGGATGCATAAACATAGCATAGATAATTTCAAAGAATTGAGTTAAAACCCTAGAAATAAATACACTTGATTAAGAACTTGAATTCATGAATTAGAGAGAATTTGGGCATGAGGTGTTGCGCCCCAGCGCACGCGCAAGAGCACGTGGTTGTACAAGTAGTAAAGCGACTCTTGAAGAGCCGGATGTCAAACGCACAGGGACTGAACTCTTTCAGCGAATGTTCAAGTTCAAGTGTTAAGTTAAATTTCACAAGTGTTGATTATAGAGATTTTGGAAGTTAGTATTTATATCTAGGGGTGATCACAAAATAGTTGGGAAACAATAATAAGAAGCATCTAGAGTTAAGGCGTGACAATCATGCAATGCTACAATTCACAGTGGTTCAAGTATATAAAGTTCAATTGTTGTCTCACAGAGTTAACATGCAGTGGTCATGGTATTTCGAGCCTCTAAACACAACAAACTAGTCTTACACCTACATCATTGAGCGGGGATGTGACATCCTAATTCGTGAGAAATCTAACATTGGGGATGTGGTTTACGGTGTTTATGCCCTTGATTATGGACTTTCGTACCTCTTATTTAACCTAACTTAGCTTCATAACTACTTCTACGAGCGGTGATGTGAAAATTCTAAGTCGGTGTCTAGCTATCATCCCGTTTAATTAACCAAGAAAGGAAAATTAGGTATAATTTATATCCTAACCATGAATCCCATCATAGAGACAAGAACTTGCTCCCTGCATTCTTTAATTCTAACCTGGGGTTACTCTTTCGAGCTTTGGCCTAAGCCTAACACATTTTTTTTCATGGTGATCAAGCACAAAAACAACGATAATTAAGAATACAAGACAAAACAATAATGAAAACTCAAACCAAGGATGAATTTAAGAATTTACATTCATATCATATAGCCTCAACCCTAGAGGATGGGTTTTATCCACTAATGTTCGTACAATTACTCAAAAACATATTTAAAGTAAAGTACTTACAAGAATAATTAAAAGAGAATGACAAACTTTGAACCCTAGGTGATGTTCTTCGCTTCTCCCTTAGATTCTCTCTGCTTTCCCAAAATATTTACATGAAAATGATTTTATAAGCTAAGGATCCTATTTATACTTAATGAAAATATGCAAAATCTGGCCGTGGGTGAACTGGCTCCGAGTCACGGACCTGGTCGCGCCATCTGCCTCCTTGACACAGCGCAAATATGGAGGCTTACTGGAATTGTCGGCCTTGGCATGTCATGGCAGTGTGTTGTGTGCGTTGCCCAGCATGTCACGACATCCATCAAGCAGGCCGCAGGGCGTGGCATGACAGTGAATGCAGCACAGGGCCAGCGTGACGTGCTGCCTGGCGTGCCCTTCGATCGGCGTGGCACGTTGGTTGGCATGGCCTTGACACCATGTTGCTTTCTTCATGTGACTTCTTTGCAACGACTTCCATGCTTTCCTTTTGTGCATCAAACATTATTTTCATCCCCTCCTAAGCATAATTCACCTACAAAACATGGGCTAATCATATTGGTTAGTTCATGCACTAAATTATACAAAATGACATGAGAATGTAATCAATTAGATTAACAAACATGACTTAAACTATGTTATAAAATAGCACTTGGGCACATAAATATGCCAAAGATCACTACCCTACACTTTAAGTCTTGTTCGTCCTTGAACAACTCTATCACATCCCATGCACACAAAGGACTCACCAATAACCAACTAAAGCAAGACGACTCAAACTAAGGCTACACCGATTGTTTTAGATAGAAAGTTTAAAATAGAGCATGCAATATCTCACCATTGAAACCCCATATAACTAAGTTTAAACTTTCGAGCCTCAAGAATCGACTCTCAAACATAGTAAATTAAGAAATTAACCATTCTAGAAGTTTGACACGAATTTTATCCTTCATCAAATATGTGCCCTCACAACAAGAGAGATACACATCCTTCACTCGCAAGGTTTCAAATCACAACATTTAAGAGTATATGAATAAGAATCCATCTCACTCTCACAAAGAATTCACATGCAATATGTATTTACCTATGAGCTTTCCTTTAATGTTTTACTTCACTAATTCAGGAATGTTTGAAAGTAAGATCAAGTAAGACTTAGTGGGTTGTAATGTAAGCTAAGGGATGAGTAGGTACTATTCTGGCTACTAATATTGACTATCTTCCCTAAGCGCTTTTAATACATCACACTTTCATTACGGATATCTATCCTCTTACTTCACCTTTATTCTTTTCACTCCCTATTTCCTCTTTGTTTCCCCATTTCATTAGCCACACTTAGGCTATTAGCGAGGAGTATTTTCACGCCCTGAGACTACACCCTAGACGTAACACGGTACTTGAAGTCAAAAGTGACCCCAAGTCAACCCCTAGTCTATCATACACTGGTATTTTGAGTAAAACAGTAAATATATAACAGAAGCTTTGAAATAACATCATAAGAGCATTTGAGAAATTAAACTAGAAGAAAACATTAAAATTTAAAACATTTGAAGTCTGAAATTAACTCTGTGTCTGAAAGCCTTCTAATTGAAAATAATAACTCAACTGAAAGAAAGTAAAGCAAAGCCCTCGAATGATGAGGACTCACACTTCGGCTGCAGCTAAGGAGGATCTGGATCGCAATGGCTAACGATGCTGAGTCTGGGAACCTGCAGCTGTATCATGAAATGATACAACATAAAAGTATGCGTCGGTACTTTGAATGTACTGAGTAAGTGGGAGAAACATATCTGAATATAAAGTCTGAACTGAAATGACATGCAATGACCAACAGGTAAGCTGAACTGAATTACTGAAGTAAACTGAAATGGTCAAGAAGACCCTATCTGATGGTCAAAGACATGCCCTAAGTCTGAAATACTGAGTCTAAGAGACCACACTGAACTGAAAACAACTGTGACTGAACTGAACTGACTAGTGAGAGAGTCTCTAACCAACATATAACCACGTGAGCTAGACGTGGTGTCTGATTTATACACCCCACTGGTAGGACCCAATAAACCTTTCCAGGGTATAAAGGCATGAACTGGGTTATCACAAAAATCTGGGGCCAATTAGGCCAAGTAATAGTGTAACCTACGCTGGCAACGTAGTTCTTGGAATTTGGGTGCGCTGGAACTCTGGCACACTCGGTGCTAAGTCCTATTCCCACTGGAAACCTATACTGAACTGCTAAGCTGATAGCTCGAAATTGGGGCCCAAGACTAGTTAAGGACATATAACTGGAAGTACCCTGAGAGTCTTATCGGACCAAATTCTGAAACTGGGTCCTAGATTGGTCAGAGCTACTTATCTGGAAGCATCGTAACCATTTAAGAACAAACTATAACTGAACTGGGGTCCTGGGGATGGTCAGAGCTATATAACTAGAATGTCATGACTGCCTAATAGACGAAATAACTATAATCTTAGTCTGATTCTGATAACTGAGAGGCACCACTGACATCTCGGAAAAAGACTGAAGTCAAACATTCTAGTTGACAAGTTCTGAATAGTTCTGAAGAGGTTCTATCTTCTGATTGAATTGAACTATTAAGAAACTAATAGAGAACTCAACTCATTCCAACAACACGGGAATTCCATAATATGGAAAAAATTCAAGAATTAAAGAAATCTCATCCGACAAGGCTAAAATCATTCTTATCAATGGAATATTTTCTCAACATATATATAATAAGAATTACTAGGAAATTCAGCCCAAAACATTCTTCATTCACTAGATGGAATTTAATAAGCAAAAACCATTACTCGAAATATAGGGCTTAAATTCACTTTTGGATGAACATTGACAATTTAATTAGGAATCGCTAAAGGTAATATGGACAATCAACATGGATATTATTCCAGGCAAAATTAACGAAAAATAACATGAAATTCATTCGTATTTGAAAGCTCAGGGCTAAAACTGATAGGGAAATTATGGGAAGATTTTGGGGGACACAAGGGAAGAAAAATTCCCTTGTTGAATTCCCACATACCTAACTAAAATTCTCCCAGAGAAGAAGACTTGAACTGCTGCAATAGATGAGAACCCTAAGCTTTCTTGAGAGTTTCTTGAGAGGAGTTTCGATAAATTTTCTAAGAGTAAACGTGAGAATGAGGGGAGGAACTGTCCGAACCCTCTAATAAGTCTGAAATTACGTCCAAAAAGTCGTAGCTTAAAGCTTAGCAGAGTAGGGAATTACTAATAGCCCTTAGAACTTCGCTGGGAAAAACTGCCAGGTGACCCTAACTGGTGACCTAACGGGTCGTGGTGGCTAAGCACGACTCGTGGTTACTCCCGTTAGGTACACCGCCTAGGCTCCTCAGTAGGTCACCATGAGGGACTTAACGAGTCGTGGTCACTAACCATGACTCGTGGTCACCAGTCGTGGACCACACTAGCTCACTACTGAATATTAAGTGTTAAGCTTGGTATCGGGTCACCAAACAGGTCGTTGCCACTGACGACGACTCGTTAGGTGCACTTGCTAAAAACTAACTAGGCTAGCAACGGGGGACATAACGAGTCATTACTGGGGACAACCTCGTTTCCCCCACCCGTCAAGTACACTTCTCCAGAAAAGAATTCTCAACTCAGGCCTGACCACGAGTGACTCAACCAGTCGTGGTCAGTGACCACGACTCGTGAAGTCCCTCATTGGGTACATTACCTCCCTTCTCAAAAACCTCAAACCTCCTTCTCATGGCTCACCTAACGATTCGTGAGGTCACGTAATGACTCATTAGGTGGGTCTTCCTATAGCTTTTCTGCAGCTTTTTCAAATTTTCTAAATTTAAGTACCGAAATTAAATTTTGAGTTTTCGAGGCATTACAAGTACTTAAGCAATTTTTTTTGCGCTTTTCTTCTTTTACTCTCTACCAACACTTATGCGTTTTTAAACAAGTGCACATCTAATGTTTTCTTCAACTCCTACAACCACTATTTTCCTTCTTTTTACAACTTCTCACTCCTTAGCTTCTTTTGCATTTTCACTTAAGTTCTCAGGAGTTTTTGATCAAATTCAACAATATTGAAAAGAAAGAAAAGATAGACTATAATAAATATGCCCTTAATGAGTAAGGGCCTTTTTTGGATGGTCTTCTTTTTCCTTTAATTTCAAGAATATCCAATTTCACTTCTAGCCACTTTCTTCACTTCTTTGTCCATCTTGTGTTCCTCCTTCCCAAGCTACGATCCAAACATGGAATCCTTTAGATGTCTCCCGTATGCACTTAAGTGTTTCCTTTTTCATGAAGAGACCTTGTAGATCTTGGAGCTCTCTTGCTTGACTCTTTGTGAACGGTCTTGAAGGAACATGGATTGCATCAAGTTTGTTCTTTAGACAGTTACAATGCTTCCAGATAAGCATCTCTAGCTGGTCTTAGAACACCAGTTATAGAATCTGGACCGATAAGACTCTCAAGGTACTTCCAGATAAGTATCCCTGACTTAGTCTTGGGCCCCAATTTTGAGCTATCAGCTTGGTAGTAATAGTCATGTTAGGACTATCCAGTGGGTGTAGGACTTAGCACCGAGCGGGCCGGGGTTCCAGCGCACCTAGGTTCCCAAACTATGTGGCCACTATAGGTTATTTTTGCCTAAATGGGCCATGCAGTGATTTTCATAGTTCATGCCTTTATACCCTAGCAATGTATATTGGGTCCTATCGATGGGGTGTATACATCGAACTCCACATCTAGCTCGTGTGGTTATATATCGGTTATAAGCTCTCCCACTAGTCAGTATAGTTTAAATTTAGCTTAGTTCAGTTCAGTTCAGTTCAGCTTAGCTCAAATCAGTATCTCAGATCCAGGACATGTCTATGACCATCAGTCAGGGTCACTATTGACCATATCAGTTATACTTCATTTGTATCAATTTTTAGTATTTCAGTTGGCCATTACATGTCATTACAGTTCGGTTACTTGTTCTTTCATGTTTATTACATCACTCGCTTACTCAGTACATTCCAAGTATTGACGCATACCTTCTAAGTTGTATCGTATATGATACAGGCGCAGGTTCTCAGCCCCAACATCGTCAGTAGATTCCTTCAAGCGATACCAGCAACAGTTTTTGGTGAGTCCTAATCTTTCGAGGATGATATTTATTTTCAGTTAATTTCTTTTAGTTAGACTTTAGAGTTAGCTAGGGGCCTGTCCCAACAACTCATCATCAGTAGATGGCTTTCAGACATATACTCAGATATTTAGTATTGTTTTTCAAATGTATGGACTTTAGTCAAATTAGATTTATTAAATGATCTTATTTATTTAAAGCTTCCGCATATGTTTACTCAGTTTACCAGTGTTATGATAGACCATGGGTTGGCTTGGGGTTACTTGTGACTCCAAGTACCGTGTCTCGTCTAGAGTATAGACTCGGGTCATGACACTATGGGNGGGTACAATATCAAAACTTCACCATCCTATATTACTTGACGTGTACGTACTCTTGCGTGCGCCTGCTGACATTAAGTTTTTGGCACCATTGCCAGGGACTTGAATATTGATTAATTGTTTATATATTGGGATTTTTATTCCACTATTCCATATTTTACGCTAGTTGTTGGTTGTTTAAATTTTCAAGTGTTGCTTGTTTGATGTATGCCAGCTACCAAAAGGCAGGGACAACCCTTGGCTCACTTTGATCCAAAAATTGAAAGAACTTTTCGTCGGTTAGCAATGCCAGAGAACAATGAGCAAGAATAAGGAAATAATCAAGAAAGGATTCCTGTGCTCAACTTTGCTTGGCCAAACTCTCAGAACGCTTCCAAAGTGATCATCAAGCCGGCCATCACTAGAAACTTTGAGTTGAAGGAGGGAAACGCGTGGTTGGTTCAAAACACTTGTAAATATCAGGGAGAGCTGTACAAGGATCCTTAGAGGCATTTGGTGACATTCGTGGAACTCATTGAGAACTTCCATTATTAAAGTGTTTCTGATAAGTATGTTATACTCACTTTGTGTCCGTTTTCATTAATTGGAGAGGTAAAGGAATGGCTTTAGAATGAACTAGTATGGTCCATCACTACTTGGGAAGCTCTTTCCAACAAATTAATAAACAGGTTTTTCTCTTCAAGGAGAACAAAGGTGTTGAGAGGAAAGATCTCAGGGTTCATTCAGAAGGATGGTGAGACCTTGGCTCAATCTTGGGAGAGACACAAGGGTTACTGCTAGATTTACCACATCATATGCAGCCAAAGGAGATAAATGGGCACAACTTCATAGAGGGGTTGAAACCAGAGTCTAAGATTCTACTTGATGCTACTGCATAGGGGCAAATCTTGTTCAAAAGCTATGATGAGATAGAGGCTCTCTTGAAGCTCACGTCAGCTACAAGTCAAGCTTATCAGGATTCAGGTGGAGGTTTTCCAGCAACCAAAGTTCTAGGGAAGCTTCAGGTTGACGGTGTGGCTACAATCCGGGTAGATATCAGTCAATTGGTGAGCATGATCAGCAATTTAGTTACCACATGAGCAGTAAGTCAGGTCGTCAGGTTCAACAAGTTCAGACTCCCCTATCATCATGTGAGGCATGTGAAGAAAGCCATGCTAATACAGGTTGTCCACTAAATCCAGAATCTATTTATTTTGTAGGGAAACAAGGCTACAATGGAGGTTTTGTAGGGAATAGTTATAATCAGGGGTGCAAAAATGTAGCTAATCCCCAATGGGGAGGAAATCAAAACTTTTAGACACCCACAAATAACCTCCAGTGACCTCAAAGGCAGCAGCCTAACAATTCTTTAGAGGAGTCCATGAAGCAATGGATGGTTCAACAGACTTAGGTTGATAATGAGATGCAGAAGTCGATCCATGAGTTAGAGAGGAAAGTGGGACAATTGGCCATTCACCAAACAAACAGACCTCAAGGGGCACTTCCGAGAAATATTAAGAAGAACCCCAAGGAGAATGTCAGCACAATCTCTTTGCGCAGTGGAAAAGAGTTGGCTAAAGTGATACCCAGAGACAACAAGGCAGAGGTAGAACAAGTTGCAGAGTCAAAGTAGGAGATTGGTGAGTCGACTCATTCACAACTAAAAGCAGCAGAACTTAGACCACCTCCTTCATTTCCACAGAGATTTAGAATGTATAAGGAGGATGCAACTTGTAACACCTCGAGTCTCAAAATGGCTCATTGAAGGAAAAAGAACTAAATTTGCAGGTCTGGTGCAGAGGGTGATGGAGGAGCTAACGGCCCGTCGCACTAGCGTCATGTCTCTGATGGTAGAAATGGAGGCCATTAGGAAAGTGATGTACTATCGTGTCCAAAATCGAGGTTTGATGGTGAGGGTGACAGCTTATCAACATAGCGATGGACCATCGCGTGTTCTGTTGGGTTGAACCCACATGTCCCCGGGGTGACGATTGGTTTGACAGACCATCATGAGAGTGAAAGTCCATCACTTCCACCTTAGCTCAGGCTAGTCAGGACCCCCCCTTATGGATAAGGGTGATGAAGAGATTTACAGATCGTTGAGCATGTGACGGCCCGTCATGTGTATCGTCGGGATGTCCAGTTGTTGAATTTCTGCCCAATTTCCAAGGAAATTTTGTAATTTCCCAAGTTTCTAATTCCTAAAGTGACGTCGTTTGGGCTCTTTTAATGAGTGTTTTTGGAGGTTTTAACCTAGCATAAGCCATTATTTTTTCCTTCATGCTTTGAATTCAAATTCTCTCTAAAGATCAAGTTAGAGTTCTTACTCAATTTATTCCCAAATTTTGTTAGGCTTTCAAGACCATCTTAGGAATATAAATTTATCAGGTATGTAGTTCCATGAATGGGGGATTTCTTCCACCTTAATGACCAAATTTATTCCCCAATTCATGAATTCAATTTTCTAATCAAGAGTATTGATTTTCTATGTTATGTCTATGGGTCCAGTTCCTTCAAGTTTCTATTAATGATTTAAGACTAATGGGTAGATTTTCACACAATTTGATTATCAATTTGTGTATTCAAATTTTTTAATAATTATGCGCTACCATGCATGGATTATGAAATTTAGCTTATGAGCCTATGATTCGAGTATGATGACATAAATTATGTTTTATGATTACAATGCATGATTTTTACAAGAACCTTTCATGAATTTATAAATTTCAAGTATGATGACTTTCTCAAGTATGCATATCTTTTACAAGTATCAATTTTATATTTATGGCTGACTCACGGGCCTCTTTCATGGCTAGATCATGTATTTGAAGCATGTTCATGTATCTTATGATTTTGAATATCCCATGTATTTGAAGTATGTTTCATGATTACTGTCTGAACCATGTACATGTTTTTGGGAGTGGTATCTAGCACCAAGTAGATCGGGGCTCCTCGAACCAGGCCTCAAAACTACGTGCCAACGTAGGACTATGAGTTTATGCATGATTTCATCTTTGAGCTTTGTCAATAGATGATGTTGAGCTTCATTATATACGGTGTAGAGAATTGCATGTTTTTGGGAGAAGAGTCTAGCACTGAGTGGGTTAAGGGTCGATCAACCTATATCCTAGAACTACGCACCAATGTAGGTTGATACTATTATATTATTGGGACCTCCCTTGTGAGCTATCCCCGGCCCGATTGGCCCTTAAGCTTGATATCGGTATCATGGTATCGTCCAACTTTCTGGCAAGTTTATTGTTACACCCCGTAAATTTTTGACACGTAGATGGCCTACTCGCATGTTGGTTAAGAGTTTTAGAATGCCATACATGCTATAAAAAGGCCCGGGGAAAGATCGGACAAGCGCCAAGTCGGCGCATCGCAAGGCAAAATGCGACTTATAAAT
>JACEIK010003325.1:46163-67228 GCA_018107945.1 Datura stramonium | reverse complement strand
ATTATTGAATTATGAATGATGGGCAGGTTTTATTATTATTTTCTTTAAATCATGTTTCAAGCTTTTTAAATCTAAAATGCCCATTTGATGAAGGTTCATGGAAGTTATGATTTACGATGTTGCATGAATTAAAGTTACCCATGTTTATGAGCATTGTTTGAAAGAATTGAATATGATAAAGTATTGGGAAATGTCCACATGTTGCTGAATGATTCATGATTTATGAAGCGAATTACATGATATATCGATTTATGATGTTGCCCGATGAAAAAGGCCTACGGTTCTTGGCTAAGCATGTTTTAAAGGGGATCAATGATGATAAATGTTATATTTTGGCCAATGAATCTTAATGCATGATGTTATTGATTTATGTATGGGACTATATGCATATTTTTCGGAGCCGTGTCAAGCACCGAGCATCCCAGCGTTCAAAGGACTACATTCGTGTCTCATAACCACGTGCCGCCGTGGGTTTCTAAATTATATGATGTATTGATAATAATCCCCCCCTAAAATGTGATATCACGCCTAATGCAGGACCCTCGACTGGTAAGCAAGGGTCGGCTCAGCCCACTTGAGTGAGATAGTTGGGGCATCATGAAAGGCTCTACCATGATGGTGTCGGTTATGACGAGTCCTCCCATTCTTCAACATGTTTTATGCATTGTTATGTTTATGTTGTTGCTCAAGTTATGTTTTGATAAATCTTACTTACAATTATGAAAATGAATGATTATGAATGATATGAAAGTTTTGAGCCTTATGTTTTATTACAAAGATTTTGATGTAAGAATGATGTCCATCTCTTATATAATTTATGAGTTTTATTTACTCTAACATGTCCGTTTTACTTACCTTGCATACTTAGTACATTCCACGTACTGACCGCATACTTTCTATGTTGTATCGTCTAATGAAACAGGTTTCGGATCTCAGGCTCATCCTCATCCTTAGTCCATCTTAGCTTACGCTTTCGGCTTATTGGTAAGTCCTCATGTTCCGAGGGCCGTTTGATAGACTTCCAGGATATTTATGTTTTGGTATTGGTCGGGTTAGTTGGGAATGTTGTCCCATCAACCCATCTTATGTCTTAGAGGTTTCTAGACAAGTATGTAGTGCTCATCTGTGTATATGTCTAGTATTTCCTGATGTTATGCTATAATTACGTTTCCTCTATGTTTTTATGATTATCATTCCGCTTATTTGAATAAGATTAGTTGTATTCTTGTGACATGGGTTGATTTGGGGTCCCTCGGGCCTTGTCCCGAGTCTACGATTTGGGTGTACGTTCAGGTCATGACAGATATGGTCACTATGAATTTGTTGTTATGTCTTTTGGACTAACCAATTCCCCTACAACTATTAAGGATCTAATGAACAAGATGTTCAAGGAATATTTGGACATGTTCATGATTGTGTTCATTGATGACATCCTTATATACTCTCGGAACGTGGAGGAGCATGCCGCTCAATTGAGAATAGTTCTTCAAACCCTCAAGGATCCTCAGTTGTATGCAAAATTCAGCAAATGTGAGTTTTGGTTGGACTCATTGGCATTTCTAGGACATGTGGTATCAGGAGAGGGCATAAAAGTAGATTCTCATAAGATCAAAGCGGTAAAGAACTAGCCCAGACCGGTGAACCCATTGGATATCAGGAACTTTTTGGGCTTAGCTGGTTACTATCGGAGATTCGTGGAGGGTTTTTCATCTATTGCCACACCATTGACTAAGTTGACTCAGAAGAAGGTGAAGTTCCAATGGTCGGAGGCTTGTGAGAAAAGCTTCCAAGAGTTGATGACCCGACTCACTTCAGCACCAATGTTGACCCTACCTGAGGGTACCGATGGTTTTGTGGTGTATTGTGATGCTTCGAGAGTCGGACTCAGGTGCATGTTGATGCATCATGGGAAAGTAATAGAATATGCCTCGAGACCGTTGAAAGTTCATGAACAGAATTACCCGACCCATGATATTGAATTGGTCGCGGTGGTGTTTTCGTTGAAGATATGGCGGCATTACTTGTATGGGATCCACGTGGATGTATTCACAGATCACAAGAGCTTGCAAAGTGTTCACGCAGAAAGACCTCAATCTTTGGCAAAGAAGGTGGTTGGAGAAACTTAAGGACTATGATATGAGTGTCCTTTACCACCCGGGTAAGGCTAATATGGTAGCGAATGCACTTAGTAGACCCTCTATGGAGAGCGTGTCCCAAGTGGATGAGGGAAAGAAAGAGTTGGTGAAAGATGTCCATCGACTTGCGAGGTTGGGAGTCAGATTGGTCGACTCGACCGATGGTGGCGTTGTTGTGCAAAATGGATAGAATCGTCCTTGGTGGTTGATGTCAAATCTAGACAAGATGAGGACCCAATTTTAGTAAAGCTAAAGGAAGTCGTTCGAAGTCAAAAGGTGGAGGTTTTCTCCCAAGGAGGAGATGGTGTACTATGGTACCAAGGTCGTCTATGTGTTCCAGATGTTGACAATTTGAGGGACCAGATATTGCATAAGGCACATAGATCTAGGTATTCTATCCATCCGGGTACAACCAAGATGTATCATGACTTGCAGGAAATATATTGGTGGAACGACACGAAGAAGGATATTGCGGAATTCGTAGCCAAATGCCCGAACTGTCAGCAGTAAAAGTTGAGCATCAAAGGCTGGGAAGCATATTGCAGGATATTAACATTCCTACTTGAAAGTGTGAAGAGATTAACATGGACTTCATTACCGGCCTACCTCGTACTCGCCGACAGTATGATTCCATTTAGGTGGAGGTTGACAGGTTGATCACGGCTACTGTCACGCCCCACCTTGGGGGGTATGACTGGCACTTGGTGCAACAATAGATCGGAACCAACCTGACTATACTGGTGCACGATAACACTCAACTCAAGAAACGAACGATCTATATCTCGGCTGTAAATACAGTCTCTGGCCGACAAGGACACCTGTAAAGAAAGACAGCTAACCATAACAACAGGGATCCTATGCGGGTGGACAAGGCCACCATGCTGTCTAGTTATAACTAGAATATAAATCAGGCACTAAACTACTCTATGGCTGACAAGGCCGCTACTAACAGCTAAACAAGGACCCACACGGCCACCACATGAGATAAAACGTACAATGGCCTCACACAGCCAATGGTAAACTAACCACAGGAAATGTACAATAGTCTGCAAGCCTCTAGGAATGCTATAATGGTCGGGACAGGGCCCCGACCTACCCAAAAGCTATACATCAAAAGTAAACCTCATCTAACTTTCAACTCCGAAAGGAAGGAGCTTAATAAACTGCTGACCTCAGCTGAAGGCAAGGAACGTCGTGAACCATGTCTATATGCACCTGCAGGCAAGTAATGCAGCGCCCCGAGTGGGCGTCTATACAACATGTATCGAATATGTAAGGAAGAAAGATAATAACTGACTAAAAGCTGGTAAAATGGTAGTAATCAAGAAAAGAGTAAGAGTTTAACCTTAATACCTTCACCGTCTGAAATATTCAAACAACAAGTCTATCTATATGCAAACAAGAACCTAACCGGGGCCCCATAAGCCTGGGAGGTACAAACAACACAAAAAAAACAACCTGGGCCCCGATAAGCCTCGGCAGGTACAAATAAGGTATACTTCTTCTTCTTGGCTACTAAAAATCGTGGGCAAACAGTAACTCTAGATTACTCATTCTCTGAATACACGTTTGAGCCTAATAGGCTGATGTGGTTGTATCGGTGTTTGAACTATCTAGCTATGTAACTGGACCCCGAGCCTTGGCTCGACTATGGGTCTAATGTAACCTTTGATTGCTAGACCCCAGGCCTTGGCCCGACTATGGGTCATAATGCAACTGTTGTATCTAGATCCCGAGCCTTGGCTCGACTATGGATCAGGCTATGACTGTTGTAACTGGGTCGCGAGGCTTGGATATACTATGGGTTATAATGTAATCTCTAATAACTGGACCCCGGGCCTTGGCCCGACTATGGGTCATAATGGAACTGCTGTGACTGGGCCCCAAGCCTTGGCTCGACTATGGACCATAATGTAAGCTCTGAAACTGGATATGGTCCTCATGGCCTCACTTTGGTCCCTTGGACATCATATTGCTCTTGTGAATATAACTCTACAGGCAACGACATTCATACCCCAAATACCATACACAACAAGCGAACTGACTAGGGTTAATTCTGACAAGGGTTACTAATCATCGTTACTAACTCAATTCAATTCATAACAACTAACCCCAATAGGTGTACTATGAAATACTATAGGCATACGTGTCGTACTAACTTTACAACGAACATAACTTGCCAAAGGAATAGCCTTACATACCTCGAGTGCTGATTTCCTGTTTAACTGGCGAGTTTCAATCCGTATTCAACAGCCCTTTCCTACTGTAATTGTATTACTGGGAGAATAAGACTAGTTTCAGTACTAAATTCGACGAAAATGATAACTTTTAATAATAATATTAACTATAATTTAACTTTTCAAAACAAGGAGGAAAATGTATAATTTCCCGATAGTTTAGAGGGGAGAAATGCTTACTTGAAACCTGTGATCATATAGAAATTAATTTGAAATAATTCTGACAACTTCTACTCGACGGAGTTCCGATTCACCGAGCATTTTTTGGGAAACTAACTTCGTAGTAATGTTCCCTGCAGGCTTATAATTCAATACCTTGAGTTAATCGGAGTTTGGAAGGCGTTTGATAGCGTAATTGGACGAAAATTATGTGAGAACTATGTTTTCCCTTTACTCTAGACGTTTTAGGATTAGAAAAATGATCACCAAATGAACCAAGGGTCCTTATATACATCTAGGGGCAGTGGCAAGGGGGCGCCTGAGCCGCTCAACGCAGCATCCTTGCCCCACGTCGTGCCCCTCAACGCTCCAAGGGGGCCGGCACACCGCGCTGCCCAAAATGCTAGGGTGCTGGCCCTTGCGGCCTGGCCTTGTTCGACCCGACTTCGAGGGTTTACTACACATGTCATATATTCCTTATATATCATAATTCCACGCGTACGTTTATGAGTTACTATCTTTTACGGGGTGTAACATCATCCCCTCCTTAGGAACATTCATTCTCGAATGTCTGCTTCAACTCGTAGGAGTTTAACTCATTTAACTATTATTGTGGAAAATTTTTGGCAGAGTCTCCCCTGTAATATTGACTACCGAAAAACCCTGAAATGCAGAAAAATCCAATACAGGTGTAACACATGAAACCATAGCAACTCTCGCACAACAGAATGGCAGTCAACTGAATAATATCAATAACATGAATCATAAACAATAGCTGAAACAACGACCCTACCTTAACTGCATAATCAGAACTAATCCTAGAATAGCTGAGGATATCTGGACCTCATGTCGTCCTCAGCTTCCCAGGTCATTTCTTCTTTATATCTATTTCTCCATAATACTTTAACGGAAGCAACATAGTTGGTTCTCAACCTGTGAACTTGCCGATCTATTATGGCTATAGGAACCTCTTCGTAGGCTAGTTCCCAGTGACCTGGACGTCCTCAACTGGCACAATACGGGACGGATCCCCTGTAGACTTTCGCAGCATCGATACATAAAAGACCGGGTGAACAGACTCTAACTCTGAAGGCAAATCTAACTCGTATGCCACTTGGCCTACTCTCTGGAGGATCTGATATGGCCCAATAAATCTTGGGGTAAGCTTACCTTTCTTGCCAAATCTCATTACGCCCTTCATCGGCGATACCTTGAGGAATACCCAGTTGTCAACATCTATGTCCCTACGACAAACATCGAAATAAGACTTTTGATGACTTTGGGCTGTCAACAAGCGTTCTCTGATAAGATTTACCTTCTCCTCTGATTGGTGGATCATGTCTGGCCCAATTAGTTCTGATTCTCCTACCTCGAATGAACCAACTAGGGACCTACACTTTCGCCCATATAAAGCCTCGTACGGTTCTATTTGAATTGTCGAATGATAACTATTATTATAAGCAACCTCAATAAGGGGTAAATGTTCATCCCAGTTGCCCCTAAAGTCAACCACGCACGCTTGTAGCATATCCTCGAGCGTCTAAATTGTACGTTCTGCCTTCCCGTCTGTTTGAGGATGGAATGTTGTGCTCAAATTGACCCGTGTTCCCAAACCTTTCTGAAACGACTGCCAGAATCTAGCTGTAAATTGTGCTCCTCTGTCAAAAATAATAGGTATTGGAACACCATGTAGTCTAACTATTACTCTAATGTATAACTAGGCGTAGTCCTCGATTGAAAAAATGGTCCTGACTGGAAGGAAATGAGCTGACTTCGTTAACCTATCGAAAATCACCTAGATGGAGTCAAACTTGTTCCTGGTATGGGGTAGTCCTATCACAAAGTCCATATTAATTTCCTCCCACTTCCACATAGGTATAGCTATTTCTTCAGTTAGGTCGCCGGTTTTCAAATGCTCGGCCTTTACCTGTTGGCAATTAAGGCACTTCGCTACAAATTTGGCTATAACTTTCTTCATTCCAGGCTACCAGTATATCCCCTTTATGTCGTGGTACATCTTTGTTGAACCTGGATGAAGAGAATAAAAAGAATAGTGCACCACTGCCATAATCTGCTGCCAGAGTCCTGCTATATCCGGGACGCAGAGGCAACCTCTGTATCTTAAAACTCCATCTTCGACTATCTCAAAAACTGATACTTCACCTTGCTGAACTTTATCTCTGAGCTGTGCGAAGTGAGAATCTTCATATTGCCGCTCTTTTACCTCCACTACCAGGGAAGAAACTGTTGTATTCTGAATTATGGCTCCATTATCCTCTGTATCAACTACCCGAACCGCTAAATTGGCTAGCCGAAGCAATTCTCAGGCCATTTCCCGCTGTTCCGATCTTAGATACGCCAAACTGCCCATAGTTCGGCGGCTAAGAGCATCCTCCATAATATTATCTTTTCTTGGGTGATACAAGATGTTCACATCATAATCTTTTAACAATTCTAACCAACGGCGTAGTCGCAAATTCAACTCTTTCTGTGTGAAAATGTACTGAAGACTTTTGTGGTCAGTAAAAATATCCACATGTACACCATATAAGTAATGTCTCCATATCCTTAAATCATGAACCACTGCAGCTAACTCCAAATCTTGGGTGGGATAGTTCTTCCCATGTTTTCTCAGCTACCCCGAAGCATAAGCAATTACATTGCCATGCTACATCAGGACACATCCTAACTGAACACCTGAAGCGTCACAATACACTGTATAACCCTTTGAACCTTCTGGCAAAGATAACACTGGTGTTGATGTTAATTTGTTTTTCAATTCCTGGAAACTCTGCTCAGAGGCTTCGGTCCACTGAAACTTGGCTACTTTCTGAGTCAATTTAGTCAACGGTGCTGACAGGGTAGAAAACCCTTCCATAAACCTTCTGTAATATCTGGCTAACCCCAGGAAACCGCGAATCTCTGTTGGGGTCGTGGGTCTAGGCCATGTCTTCACTGCCTCAATTTTCTATGAATCGACCTGAATACCGGCCTCTAATACAATATGGCCAACAAAGCTACAGAATTCAACCAGAACTAACATTTAGAAAACTTTGCGTACAATTGGCAGTCTCTAAAGGATCTAGAGTACTGTTTGTAAATAACCTTTATGCTGTGCTTTTGAGTGGGAGTAGACTAAAATATCATCAATGATTACTATTACAAATAGGTCCAAATACATCCTGAAGATGCTATTCATTAGGTCCATGAACACTGTTGGCACATTAGTCAATCCGAAGGAGATAATGAGAAACTCAAAGTGACCATATCTGGTCCTGAAAGCTGTCTTCAGGATATCATTCTCCCGAATTTGAACCTGGTGGTACCTGGATCTCAAATAAATTCTTGAAAAGTATTTTTCCCCTTACAGTTGATCAAACAATTCATTGATTCTCGGAAGAGGATATTTATTCTTAACAGTAACTTTATTCAATTGTCGATAATCTATGCACATGTGTAGGGAACCGTCTTTCTTTTTTACAAAAAGAACTAGCCAGATTC
Organism: Datura stramonium; assembly: GCA_018107945.1. Classification (NCBI taxonomy): domain Eukaryota; kingdom Viridiplantae; phylum Streptophyta; class Magnoliopsida; order Solanales; family Solanaceae; genus Datura; species Datura stramonium. The sequence continues at coordinate 59,196 of JACEIK010003325.1, read as the reverse complement.
AATTTATTTTGTAGGGAATGCACAAAGAAGCAAANTAATCTATGCACATGTGTAGGGAACCGTCTTTCTTTTTTACAAAAAGAACTAGTGCACCCAACGATGACGTACTGGGTCTGATGAAACCTTTATCTAATCAATCTTTCAATTGTTGTTTCAATTCTGTTAATTCAGCAGGCGCCATTCGGTATGGAGGAATGGATATGGGCCGAGTATTCGGTAGAAAATCTATGGAGAAATCGATTTCCCGCTCCGGGGGAATATCGGGAAGTTAATCTAGAAATACATCCGGGAACTCATTGACAACTGGGATAGACTGGAGAGTCGAGGATTCTACTTGCATATCCCGAACCCTGATAATATGGTAGATACAACCCTTTGCTATTAACTTTTTCGCTCGAAGATAGGATATAAACTTACCTTTTGGCGTAGCTGTATTACCTCTTACTATCTCTCCCGGAAAATGAAATCGGACGATTCTGGTCCAACATTCTACAGTAGCATAACTGGTGCCAGCCAATTCATACCCATAATCACATCAAAATCAATCATTTCTAGTTCTACTAGATCTGCTGAGGTCTGACGATCGACAGCTTCTACTGTAAGACCCTGCTAAATTCTTTTGGCAATAATAGAGTCACCAATAGGGGTAGATACTGAAAAGGGTCACTGAAGAAATTCTGGTGCTATATCAAACTTTTGGGCTACTAACGGAGTAACATACAACAAACTGGAGCCCGGATCTATCAAAGCATAAACTGAGTGAGAACAGACATCTAAAATACCTGTCACAACATTTGGCGATGACTTTGACACCCGTTGCCCTAGTAATGCATAGGTACGATCCTGACCGCTTCCTGAACCAGATGTCCCCATTGTACCTAGGCCTCTATCGGCTGGAGCTGAGGGCCTATGCCCTACAGAAGGTGCATGAGCATACGGACCTACTGAGGATCTATTTTGCTAGTCCTGACTGCCCTGCGTCTAGTCGAGCAGTCTCTCATCATATGTCCCTCCTGCCCATAGGAATAACAACCATTGGAACCATACCTGCATCTCCCCAGGTGTAGCCTGTGACAAGTACTATATCGTGGTACTACTGGCTCTTTCTGATCGGGCCCCCTCTGATACTGTGAGCCTGACGCTCGTGAAATTTCTTTGGTGCCTGACTGCTTACGACGATGTGACCTGTTGTCTGACTGCTGCTGAAATGGGGGCCTTTGTGGCCTACCTAAAACAAGGGGCCTGGGCCGAACCTAAAAGTCTGCTTGAAAATCTGTGGGTCTGGCCCTCTGGCGCTACTCCTGTCCCGATCTCTCTATAACATAGTGACGTTGTCTGAGTTCTTCTATATTCTTATCAAAGGCCTGGATCCATGAAATGTCTATGTCCTCTCGAAAGGTGGTTATAATAGAAGATTCTATATATTCTAGCGCAAGCCCCGTGATAAACTGGTGCACCATGGATGGCATAGTGTCCACAAATGAGGGCGCATACCTGGTTAAGGAGTCAAATCTAAGTGCATACTCCCTGACACTCATTCTGCCCTGCTCAAGATGCAAAAAATACTCTACTATGGCCTGCCGGACCTCTCGGGGCAGATAATGATATATGAAAGCCTTAGAAAAGAGGGGCCATGTCGGTGGAGGTGCATTTTTGCCTTGGGATCTTTCCCAACCCTCATACCACAATACCGCTACATCTCGTAATCTGAAAACTGTTAGCTCAACTGATTTGGTGGACGAGGCATGCATGACCCTGAATATTCTCCGCAGCTGATCTATAAAGTTCTAGGGGTCCTCTCTACGATTTGTCCCTGTGAACTGCAGGGGACTCAAGGCCAGGAACTCACAAACTCTCAAACTACTGGGCCCCTCAACGGGCTCAACGACAGCTGGTACTACCGGCTGGGGCTGACGCTGGGCAACCATCATCTGTACCAACATATAAAATGCACCCCTGAGCTCATGATCTGATGGCATATGAATAGATGGGGGTGGTATTGGTATATCTGCCATCCTAGCATGCTCTGAATATGGTGGTGGATGCTGGGGAGATCGAGGTGGTGTCCCCCTATTGCCCTTAGATTGGGCTGACTCTACCTGGGGCCCTCCACTGGTGCCCTCTCCTGCTGCCACATCCAGCTCTCGACCAATCGCGGTCTGCCGTGTGTTTTACATTTCTCTGAAAATAAATAGGATAACATAAGCTCAGGAAGTCACCCTATACAACACTGCTCTATAGCACGACTGGAGGAGAAAAAGAGTAACCACTCTGTTATGCCTTGCAGCCTTCTGCCAATGGAATGTGGTGCACAACACACCCATAGATAAGATTCTACCTTGCACGGCTTACAGACTCTCTGGGATACGACCTCCTTTGATACCAACTTTGTCACGGCCCACCTTGGGGGGGATGACTGGCACCTGGTGCCACACTAGATCGGAACCAACCTGACTATACTGGTGCACTATTGGTGCATGCTAACACTCAAGTAAAGAAACTAACGAGCTATATCTCGGCTTTAAATACAGTCTCTGGCCGACAAGGCCACCTGTAAAGGAAGACAACTAACCATAACAACATAACAATAGGGATCCTATGCGGGCTAACAAGACCACCATGTTGTCTAGTTATAACTGGAACATAAATCAGGCACTAAACTACTCTATGACCGACAAGGCCGCTACTAACAGCTAAAAAAGGCCCCACACGACCATCACAAGAGATAAAGCATACACGGGCCCCACACGGACAATGGCAAATGAACCACAGGGAATGCACAACAGTCTGCAAGCCTTCAGGAATGCTATAATGGTCAGGACAGGGCCCTGACCTACCTAAAAGTTGTGCATCAAAATTAAACCTCGTCTAACTTTCAACTCCAGAGGGAAGGAGGTAAATAAACTGTTGACCTCAACTGAAGGCTAGGAACATCCTGAACCACGTCTATTTGCACCTACAGGCAAGTAATGCAGCATCCCGAGTGGGCGTCAGTACAACATGTACCGAATATGTAAGTCAGAAAGATAATAACTGATTGAAAGCTGGTAAAACTGTAATAATCAAGAAGAAAGTAAGATTTTAACCTGAATACCTTCACAGTCTTAAATATTCAAACAACAAGTCAATCTATATGCAAACAAGAACCTAACCGGCCCCCCATAAGCCTAGGAGATACAAACAACACAGAAAAACCCACCTGGGCCTCTATAAGCCCCGATAGGTACAAACAAGGTATACTTCTACTTCTTGGCTGCTAAAAACCATGGGCAAACTGTAACTCTGGATTGCTCAGTTCTCTGAATACATGTTTGAGCCTAATGGGCTGTTATGGCTGTATCTGTATCTGAACTGTTTGGCTGTGTAACTGGACCTTGAGCCTTGTCTCGACTATGGGTCATAATGTAACCTCTGATAGCTAGACCCCGGGCCTTGGCCCGACTATGGGTCATAATGCAACTGCTGTATCTAGATAGTAATCCTTGGCTCGACTATAGATCATGCTATGATTGTTGTAACTAGGCCCCGAGCCTGGGCTTGACTATGGGCTATAATGTAATCTCAAATAACTGGACCTCGGGCCTTGGCCCGACTATGGGTCATAATGGAACTGCTATGACCGGGCCTCGAGCCCTGGCTCAACTATGGGCTATAATGTAAGCTCTGAAACTGGATATGTTCCTCACGGCCTCACTTTGGTCCCTTGTACATCATACTGATATTGTGAATGTAACTCTACAGGAAACAACATTCAAACCCCAAATACCATACACAACAGGCGAACTGACTAGGGTTAATTCTGACAAGGGTTACTAATCATCGTTACTAACTCAATTCAAGTCATAACAGCTAACCTCGGTAGGTGTACTCTGAAATACTATAGGCATACATGTCGTACTAACTTTACGACGAACATAACTTGCCGAAGGAATAGCCTTACATACCTCGAGTGCTGATTTCATGTTCAACTGGCGAGTTTCAATCCGTTTTCAATAGCCCTTTCCAACTGTAATCATATTATTGGGAGAATAAGACTAATTTTAGTACTAAATTCAGTGAAAATGATAAGTTTTCATACTAATATTAACTATACTTTAACTTATCAAAACATGGCCGAAAATGTATAATTTCTCAAGAGTTCAAAAGGGAGAAATGCTTACTTGAATCCTGTGATCATATAGAAATTAGTTTGAAACAATTCTGACTACTTCTACTCGGCAGAGCTCTGATTCGCTGGGCGTTTTTCAGGAAACTAACTCCGTAGTAATGTTCCCTACCGGCTTATAATTCAATACCTGGAGTTAATCGGAATTTTGATGGTGTTCAATAGCGTAATTGGACGAAAATTATGTGATAACTACATTTTCCCTCTTCTCTGGACGTTTTAGAATTGGAAAAATGATCACAAAATGAACCAAGGGTCCTTATATACATCTAGGGGCGGTGGCAGGGGGGCGCCTCATGCCGCTCAATGCGGCATCCTTGCCCCGCGTTGCGCCGCTCAACACGCCAAGGGGCCAGTGTGCCGAGCTGCCCAAAACGCCAGGGTGCTGGCGTGTTGCGCTGGCCCTTGCGGCCTAGCCTCATTCGAACTGACTTCGGGGGTTTCCTACACGCATCATATATTCCTTATTTATCACAATTCCACGCGTAGATGAGTTACTAACTTTTACAGGGTGTAACAGTTGTACACTTTCTAATGGTCAATACCACAAATTCAGCAGATGATTACGCCAAATTGTATATTCGGGAGTTGGTCCTGCTTCATGGTGTGTCCTTGTCCATTATTTCATATTGAGGTAATCAATTTACCTTGCAGTTTTGGCAATCTTTCCAAAAAGGGCTTGGGACTCAGGTTAAGGTCAACACAGCATTTCCTCTGCAAATGGATGGCCAGGCACCAATTCAAACACTTGAGGACATGTTGAGGGATTGTGCGCTAGACTTTAAAGGTAGTTGGGATGATCACTAGCCTTGAATTGAGTTTTCTTAAAAGAACAGCTATCACTCCAGTATCCAAATGGCATAGTTCGAGGATTTTTGCGGGCGGAGGTGTAGATCGCCCATCGGATTCTTTGAGGTTGGTGAGGCAGCTATGATAGGGCTAGACTCGGTACACGAGGCTATGGTAAAGGTTCAGTTGATAAGGGACACGATGAAAACTGCTTAGAGTCATCAAAAATCATATGCGGATGTGAGAAGAAGATATTTGGAGTTTGAGGTTGATGATTGGGTAGTTCTAAAGATATCTCCCATGAAGGGAGTCATGCGGTTCGGAAAGAAAGGAAAACTCAATCCCCGCTATGTTGGTCCCTACCGGTTTATGAGAAGAGTTGGTAAGGTAGCGTATGAGTTGAACTTGCCCTCATAGTTATCTTCAGTTCAACCCGTCTTTCATGTATCTCTCTTGAAAAAGTGCTTGGGCGATCCAACTTTAGTAGTTCCGGTGGAAAGTGTTGGTGTGGGAGATAGCCTCAGTTACAAGGAAATTCTGGTTGCAATCTTGGATCGTTAGGTTCGGCGGCTAAGGAACAAAGAGGTAGATTCGGTGAAGGTGTTGTGGAGAATCCAGCATGTTGAGAGAGCTACGTGGGAAGCCAAAGCGACTTTGATGGCTAAATAACCCACTTGTTCCCTACCCACTCAGTTTCAGTTTCAGGTATCAGTTTTTTCCCTAATTATCTAATCAGTTTCCACATTCAATTCATGTGCGAAAGTTTGAATTATGTTATGATACATGTATGTGGTGTCTGAATTCAATTCAGTTGTGTAGTTCTTTTCAGAGGTAGTCATTCTATCAGTTTTCAGTTTAAATAATTAGTATTTGCATATGAAAATTTCATGTTTCTGTTTTCTACTTGTTTCTAACATTCGAGGAAGAATGTTCCCAAGGGGGGAGATAATGTTATACCCCAAGAATTCAAAGATCGGACTCAAAAGTTGAAACGAAGAAAAATTAGAAAATGGCCCTGCAGTTGCAAAACGAGTCGTTAGACGACTCTTCAGGATACCCCACGAGTCGTCATGTGACTCATAGAGAGGCCTGGGGGAAATGAAGAATCGAGGTCCCCACGAGGGAGAGAACGACTTGTGGTCAGCCACCACGAGTCCGCATGTCACTCGTGGGGTGATGTTGGAATTAAATTGGAAGAAATAACCAGTGTTCTTAACGGATGGGACCCCATGAGTCATGGCCAGTCCCAACAACTCGTGAGGTGAGTCATGATCAAACAAAATGGTTTTTCATGAATGTTAAGGTAGTGTACATGACGGAAGGTGATCACGAGTCATGGTCTCATGGAACAAGTCCTTATGTAACCCATTACGAGCCCCAACAGATCAGTTAACAAGTGCACTTGACGGGAGACTCGACGAGTCGTTGCCCGTCCTGACGAATCGTCAGGTCACCCGTTAGGGTCACCTAGCAGTTATTTTCTGCGAAATAGTAAGGGCCTTCTCGTAATTCCCTAAGTTCCTAAGACTTATACTACGTCGTTTAAGGCTCGTTTAAGTGGGTTTTAAGCAGGGGAAAACCTATTCTAAGCCATTCTTCCAATGCATGCAAGTTTGAAGAGGAGATTCAAGGAAATATCTTAAGGTTTCCATTGGAATCTCAGCTTGGGCTATTAGAGGGTGTTAGAATTCACCATTCCCAGATATGTAAGGCTATGAGTGGGTGTCTTCTTTCACACCCATGTCCAATTTCTATCAAATGTGATAAATTGTCTATGACCAAGTATGGGGTTTTACCCAATTGCATAATTATTCAATCTCTACATATGGGTCTGATTAAATTATAATTATATTGATGAATTGTGAAGCTTGGGCAGATTTTAAATTGTTTTCAATCAAAACTGTGATTTCTAACTTATGAAATTGAATGCCCATGGATGAGAAGCTCATGAAAGAAGAGATTGATGTTAAATGTATGATGATGATGAAATTTAATGATGAAAAACATATTTCTAAAACTACTCGTGATTATGATGTTGTTTTCAAAATAAAATGTGTAGATCCTATTATGATAAATCTTTGGAAAATGCCCACATGATGATTTAAAGTAATGATTTTCCCGACATAAGCTTACCACTTTGTTTGAAGTGAAGTTTCTCAATTTTTCATAAATTCTAGCTTGTGGTATATTGAGTTAAATATTTCTACATGTAGCTTACCACATGATTTGGAGTAGATGCTCCCACCTATGATTGAGCTTGTGGTATGTTTCAAAACAATGCTTCTCATATGCACGAATTCATAATTGAGATGTGTGTCATTATTGAGATTTGTCAAGGGACAATGTTGAGCCTCATTTTCATATGATGTCGAGTCTATGCATGATTTCATTAATGAGCTTTGTCAATAGACAATGTTGAGCTTCATCAATAGACGATGTTGAGTTTCATTATATACGATGTAGAGAATTGCATTTTTTTGGGAGAAGAGTCTAGCACCGAGCGGGTTAAGGGTCGATCACCCTATACCCCAGAATTACGCGCCAACGTAGCTTGATACTATTATATTATGGGACCTCCCTTTTGAGCTATCCTCGGCCCAATTTGCACTTAAGATTGATATCGATATCATGGTATCGTCCATCGCCCTGGAAATGTTATGGACGGCTCTACCCACTTGAGTATGATAGTTGAGACCATATAAGCTCTATCATGGTATGTCGGTTAAGTGATGAGTCTCCCACTGTCTATATCATTCAGATTTGCATATTCATTACTCGTGATGATTACTTATGCATGCATGTTTAAAAAGCAAGGTTTGACTCATTGTTCAGCTTTTGATATAAATGTTATGTTTCAGCTTTGAGTCATTCGAGTCAATAATGATGTTCTAAAGCTATGCATGGCCATGTTATGATAAGAGTACGATTTTAGAATGAATGCATGTAGCCTTTTACTTACACTTAAAAGCTTATGATATATTATGGAATGTTTTAAATGATTTATTTTACTTAAGCGGTTTTACTTACCTTGCATATTCGGTACATTCCACGTACTGACCGCATACTTTCTATGCTGCATCGTTTCATGATGCAAGACCCGGTTCTCAGTTTCATCCCCATTCGTAGTCACTGTTCAGAGTTAGAACCTGCTTATTTGGTGAGTCCTCATCTTTCGAGGACTAGACCTTCAATTACTTTAGATGTCCTTTCAGTTCCAGTATTGTTGAGCTAGTTGGGGGTGTTGTCCCATCAGCTTGTCCAGGTTAGAGGCTTATTAGACTTAGACGTGCATTCACCTTCAGATATTTATTCTGTTGTTACATTAAGTTTGACATCCGTTGAGTTTACAATTATGTTTTATTCATTTTTATTGAATGAGTTAGTTGGATTCTTATGTTAAGGGTCGACTTGGGGTCTCTCGGGGTCCCTTGTCCCGTGTCTACGATCTGGGCCTCTGTTCGGGTCGTGACAGTTCCTTATGACCTTAATTTGCATCCAATGCACTTCTTACACTTTGGAATTAATCTTAATACCTTGTTCCATAAATTCATTGGGTTTGGGTCTATCCACATACCTAGAAGGGTTCCTAACTTAGCACGAAAGTCCGAGGCATTATAATATATCAACTCACGACTGAACCAACGATTCACACCATCATATTATGACTCGTACCATGAGTCGTACCTCCAACCAATAGTTTCCTCCAGTGACTAATGAGTCCATTCTTCCGCAACTCTCTGAATATTTTCATGACTCATATCATGATCCATAACTCCATCCTATGAGTCGTACTATTTCCCGTACAATCATTCACATGATAACTCCAATGACATGCTGCAACTTCTAGCCACGGGTCGTACCCACATACTACGACTCGTAGTGGGGACTCTTGGTTGGGAAACAACTTAACTTATTAGGACCATGTGTCTTCCTACGACCCATACTACCAACCTACGACTCGTAGGTTGAGTCGTACTGAAGTAATTTTTTCCAACTTTTCCTGTTGATAACACTTCAAATATCAAGTCTATTCTTAGGAACTTTTGGGGTATTAAAATATCTCCCCTTTGGGAATATTCATCCTTGAATGTGGGTTAAGCATACTGAAGAATTGGGAAAAGAACTGCCATCCCAAATACTGAACATCTGAAGCTGAAAACTAACGGAGTGATTGACACTGGGTTGATACACAAGGTTGAACTGAATTCATGAAACATACATACATCCTTAGACATGAATGGAAATGTTATTCACGACTCAACATAAAACTAAATAGAGTTATAAGGATGAAATTTATACCTCCAGTTGGAACTGAGCTAGTAGGAAAAGATACCGGTATTTAGCCATCATATTTGCTTCGACTTCCCACATAGCTCTCTCAACAAGCTGATTCATCCACAAAACTTTCACCGAGGCTACTTCTTTGTTCCTCCACTTAAAAACCTAATGATCAAGGATCTCAACTGGTACCTCCTCATCGGTAAGGTTGTCCTTCACCCTAATTTCCTCCATTGGAACCACTAAATATGGATCTTCGATGCATTTCTTCAACAAGGACACATGAAACATCGGATGCACCAAAGCTAACTCCGCTAGTAGCTCCAACTCATCGGTCACCTTGCCAACACGTCTAACAACCTAATATGGCCCAACATACTGGGGACTAAGCTTCCCCTTCTTGTCGAATCCTCAAAGAATCAAGAAATCTCTACTTGCCTCGAAATGATGCTCAAGAATCAAATTATGAATTTTCCCTTCCATAACCATTCTAAATAATAAAAATCTGGTCAAATATGTATTCTACATAAGAAAATAAAATCATAGACACCCATATTGAATACTTCTATCTCGGGCCTAAAAAGTCAACCCAAAAGTTAACCCCAAGCCCGCAGGGGTAAAATTGGAATTTCATTTGAAAATCATGTTACCCATAATGTAAAGAACCCAAATATGAAATTTTATATAAAATGGAGCTCAAATCGACTTTGAATTCATCAAAATACGTCTCTTAACTCTAGACCCAAGATCCTCAACTTTCCCCCAATAAATTCACTGATAAAAATGAAAACCAACTGAAAAATCATGGAGAAAAAAAAAGGATTAGATACTTACCCCCTTATTAAATAGAGAAGAATGCCGCAAAAATCACTCAATTCCGAACTCTAGAACTCCAAATATACTCAAAATACCAAATAAACACAGTCAAAAATACACTGTTCAGGCATTAATATAGGGCTGCAACAACACTGCACCAACAACTTTAATTTTTACTAAAACGGCCATAACTTCATCATACGAACTCGAAATGCGACGATTATTTTTCCTATAGTTTCCAAATAATGATAAGGACCTACTCGTTCAATCAAAACTCCATTTGGTGCTCTTTTGACCAGTCAGACATCATTTTTACTCATTCAAGAATTATTTCATCTTTTGTAATAAAACCCGATCTTGACTGAACCAACTCACGAAAGTCCGAGGCATTATAATATATCAACTCACGACTGAACCAACGATCCACACCATCATATTATGACTCGTACCATGAGTCGTACCTCCAACCAATGGTTTCCTCCAGTGACTAATGAGTCCATTCTTCCTCAACTCTCTGAATATTTTCATGACTCGTACCACGATCCGTAACTCCATCCTATGAGTCGTACTATTGCCCGTACAATCATTCACATGATAACTCCAATGACATGCTGCAACTTCTGGCCACGGGTCGTACCCACATACTACGACTCGTAGTGGGGACTCTTGGTTGGGAAACAACATAACTTATCAGGACCATGGGTCTTCCTACGACCCATACTACCAACCTACGACTCGTAGGTTGAGTCGTACTGAAGTTGATTTTTCCAACTTTTCCTGCTGATCACATTTTAAATCTCAAGTCTAGTCTTAGGAACTTTTGGGGTATTACATTAAACTATCATGATTGTTCCTACGATTTCTAGTTGCAAGTTACTATCTCATTTCTTGCCACTATCCCTAACATCCAAGAACTATTTCATGAACCCTAACGCCTATATCCCTATGGTCACAGGAGAACAATGAAACGACGATTATGCCTACTTCTATTTCACCTGAACGGGATTGAAGGTTATATCCCTATCCTCAATAACAACTTCTAATCCTATCACCAATGGGTTCAAAGGTCTTCGAATTCTAGTTCTGAATTTATTTTTAACCCTTTCGATTCCCTTTCCCAAGTTCAACTGAAAGCCAACAAATTACTTACAAGGTGATCAATCACATAAATAAATACAAACAACCATAAAAGATGAATGAAAACTAAGTTTATTTAGTCTGTCAAACAATCAACCATTCACTATGGCTACAACCCTAGAATATGAGTTAGCCACTCATAGACAAGTGGAAAAATAAATACTTAGTCATCATTATGCGAAAATGCGAAGCAAAGAAGAGAAAACCTAGTGGTAGAACCTTGTCTTTCTTCCAAATGGCTTACAAGCTTTTATGAATGAACTACAGAATAAAAAATGAGTAAAGACTTCTTCAAAGAAGTCCAAAACTACTTTTCAAATGACCTAAGGCTTATATTTGTAGATGAGCCTTCAAATGACGTTTTTGCCCTTCAAGACTTGGCTTTAAAATCAGCATTTTTCATCACAGATTGGCTCTGGTGTGCCGCCCCTCCTATCTCGCCATAGACTTAGTCAAATTTCTAGTAATTTCAGCTTCAGATAGGGTCTGGCATGCCGTCTCAAGTATAGCACCATACTGAGATTTTTTTCTCTGAAGTTTAGGACTTGGTGCAGGGCACCATCCATAGAACCAACCCTATCAGATCATCAAATCTTTATTTCTTGCATCATTTTGATCCCATTTTGCATAGTTTTGTACTCAAATAAACTCAAATTGTTTATTAGCATATAAAACACACACATACATGAATTTAAGAATAAATTAAGGATTATGAAGAACATGATCAAATATGGGTAAAAACATGGCAAATGGGCATAGAAATATGCCCAACATCACCACCCCATACTAAAACTATTGTTCATCCTCAAACAATCCTTAAAACATACCTAAAATTATGATTCACCATCACACTTGACACCTCTAACAACTCATACGCAACCAACTAGAATGTAGCATATATAAAGTGGTTTGTCATCATACAACAATTCTCAACAAAGCACATAGAGAGATTTCACAATCAAGAACACACAACCTCTATAAATGACTCATCTTTTTAACACAAAGGGCCAACATGATTAATTGTGACACATGCGACACGTAGTACACCGAATTAGGCTTCTTGTGCCCCTCACTTTTAGTGATGTTCCTCTCTTAAATTCATCAATGTAAGACATGGAAAACTGTAAGTAAGCACACTCACACTCACAAATGATGTAATGTACATATGAAACATACCATAGGCTTTCCCTTCTTGTACATTAAGACTACAAAATTGCTTCAAGAGTTTAAGATGACAAGGACTTTTCTTGGTTGTAATGTCGGCAAAGGGATGGGTAGGATTGATATTTCATTTTATAGTGACTACCACCCTAAGAACTTTTAAGACATATTTCACTTTACTTGTCCACCACCTCTTTCCTTGCTTGTTCACCTTTCCTCTACTCATCCTTGTCTTTTCTTTTCATGCCCCAATTTTTTATTACTTGGCTGCTAGCTTTCTGATCATAGAATAACTAAGGATTTTTCAATTAAAGCTCTCTTTTTTCAATTTCCTAGCAGCATGTAGACAACACAATTTTTATGAGCACCCCTTCTTCTCACTTTTCTTTGCTTAGAACAATTGTTCTATTCCCTTAACATTATACTTCGGTGGACCTTAACTTTCAAGTCTCAAAGTGCCTAAGACTACTTTGGATTAATAAATTTGAGGTATCACAACAAGGGGGATTAAGCTACTGTTGATGCTAAGAAAGAATAAGGCTTTTAGGCTCAAAGGGGTTAACTAGGGAGAATGACTAGGAAGGTAAAACAAGTAGAGGAAAAAATTGGCTTCTTCAAAGCAGTTCCTTGATCATCTCTCAACTCTCAACCAACTAGTTATCCTACATACACAAAGGAAAGTTCTAG
>JACEIK010003325.1:22870-36482 GCA_018107945.1 Datura stramonium | reverse complement strand
CTCTGTGACCTCGGTAACAATTGGGGCTGAATGTGGCTCGCCTGCAGGGTCCTTGCCACCTAAAAGCTAAACATAGGCAGTGATGGAGCTACCCATTCCTCTAACTCTCTCAAGCAGCTCCGACCTATGCTCGTCGTGAATCTGCTGACTCTCTAATCTTGCTCGCTTGCATTCTTTCTTCTCCTTCTTTTTCTTCATAGTTAGGGTCTCATCTCCAACATCCTTCGAGACCCTCTTCTTCCCTTTTCCTCCCTCTACTCCAATCGTCTCCCAATATGCCACCAAGTCAAGCTCATCATCAATCTCAATATCGAGGTCAACAAGAGTGGGGGCTGCTAGAATTGCCGACTGTCGAGATGACAACTCAGTCACTTGGCTCTGAAGAGCCCCCAACTCCTCGCGGAGACTACCTGTGTTCGTCTACTCTGCTATGCGCTCATTGAAGCGGCGCCCAAAGTTGTCGAGTTGGGAATGCAAGACCCGTGCGGCCGCCTTAATTTCATCCTTCACCCAAGGCTTCACATTCTCCATCATAGAATACACCTTTTCTCTTAGTCACAGTCAATCTCTTCGCCATCTTTTGCAGAAAGTCCTGATGCACTAGCATATATCCTACTGGGGTCTAGCTCAAAAGGCCCATAGGTGGTGCAGTAGAGCTGTTGGGAGCTGCCTCTAAATGACCGACCTCCATAGACAATGTCTTGTCCTACTCCTATGAGGTGGGGGCATTAACCTACTCGCCCAAACTACCCATGGTACGGGATTGAGGTAGGAATTCTTGATCGGCTCACTAAGTGCATTTCATCCTAGATCAACCCTATTTCCAATGTCTTGTACCCTCCAATCAACCTCTCTTCATCAAAATGCACCTTAAGACCTGCCTTCATACATAATCTGAACACGAGACTCGGGAATGGGATAGTAGTGCTCAATCCCATAGCCCGATCATGAATCTCCTCTGCAATGATCCTCGAAATGTTGATGGCATATCTTGAAATGATAAACACCACCAATGTTGTTCTGTCTGCACTGAGGGTCTTTTTGTTTACCGTCAGTGCCAACCTATGGCGAACTAGAGTCAAGTAGGCCTTTGCTATGAAATTCAGTGAATTTTTGGTGACCTGCTTTCCACTAGTCACCCATTCTACGTCCTCCTTATCCTCAGCAATGACCCCAGAAAACCACTTTATCTGATTCTTCCTCTCCTCAAAACCTATCTGCTTAATTTTCTTCATGGCTTCCACCTAGTATTCAAACTGTGTGGTGGTATAAGTTGAGGCCCATATAATACCCGAGCAATAGTATGATCGGATATGTCAACAGTGCGACCTCGCACCATTACACTCTCTAATATGAGCTGATCTTTGAACTTCTGCCCATCCTTTACTTTCTGTGCCATGGTAGCCAAATAATTGGCATAAAACTCTTGGACTATCTCTGAAGTGTATCGATTTGGAGTTCTAGCCATCCACTCGAATCCGTATACGCTAAATATCCACTTCATCTCCTCCACCTCATTCAGTGCATTGGTGAGGGTCCATGGTTCTTCTGGAATACTCCTCCTAGGGTGGTTCTTGGTAGTGAGAGAGAAACCCTGCTCATAGATCTCTTGTGCCCCCGGTATTCTCCACCGAATAGTGCAGTTCTCCCTAGGCAAATTTTGCCCACCCTCATCATCAGTTGCCTGATCCTTATACTAGGACTCACCATCTCCATCTCCAGATTGGACCTCCTCGAACCCCTCATCATCATAGAGCCACTCCCGGACTCGTGGACTTGTTCCTCGGCTCCCTCCTCAAACTGGGGAGCATCAACAGATGTGGTAGTGGTGGCCTTGGCCTGGGCTTTAGGTTGTGCCGTAGTGGTTCTTGTCTCATCAGTGTCAGATGTATCCGGTCTGTACTCTTCTACTGACCCACTAAGAGAGTTTTCTGCATGTTCAAAGTCAAAGGGCACATCTCTCAATGCCCTCCAAGCAGTTATATCTGCCCTAGAGGCTTTGTCTTTGGCGGCTTTGGTTTCTTTCTTCTTCAAAGTCATTGTACTTGTGGAGAAAAAGGGTTAAAACTTTAGATATGAGGAAAATAAAACAAGTAAATACCCTCTAAAATTTTCCACGAGTCTTCAATACGAGTCGTACCTAGAAGGTACAACTTGTACTAAGACTCATAGTATCTTGGATCACAGTCACGACTCATATCACGAAGGTACAATCTGTACCATGTATCCTATGAGGATATCCCTCGAAAAACATTCTTCTGTATTTTTCCATGACGCAAGGTATGACCTGTAAGTTAATTCCATGAGTCATTGTAAGGATCGTATAGTTGCCTTTGGACTTTGACCCTTTCAGAATTCTGGTACGATTGCCAGGTATGACTAGTAGTAGGTTACCACAGGTCATACTAGGTTCCGTACCAATTATTTACATACATTTGGCTTAGGATAGTCCCAATGAGCCATCCTACGAGTTGTAGTATGAACCCACGAGTCGTAGGAAGGCTTTTGAAGCTTGTCTTTGCCTTTGTTCATATCAGTTATGTAGGTAAGTTTGATTTTGTGTTGGGTACTAAAAATTACCCAATCTAGGCATGCATTTCTTACACTTTTAAATCTACCCAGTTCTCCCATTATGATTCACAACCCGTAACTCAGTTCTTTACAATTTATGTTCGAGTTCTAAGCATGTTTGAATTTTTACCAAGTCAATACAATCATATTGCAAGTTACATATCATTTTCCTCATCTATTTTCATGAATTTTGATGGATCCCAGTTGTTAAACAAGTCATATTAGCACAAAGGTCTTTCTACTCAACCCAAAGCATAACTACTTACTTGATTTTTGCAAAATCTTGCTCAATTCGTGCGTGAATCAGTGACTAGTGTAGGGGTTCAACTTGAGCAGTGTTAATCGAGAACAATCTTTCTCAATCGATTATTTTTCTTGAGTTATGGGTGTGAGGCAATCGTGGGAGGTATTTGTAAGTTCATGGTGTGATTGTATGGGAGAAGGGTCTGAAAGATTTGCAATTTAAATATGTTAGGGAAAATCTTAAAAATTCAGGTCGAGTCGGGTCGATTTAAATAATTTGGACGATCATGACTCGTACCATGAGTAGTAGGTTGGACCGATGACTCGTCCCTAGGACTCATAGCAGAGGTTTCATAAAACTTACCTATGGACCTACTAGCATATCATACGACTCATACCATAGAGGTACACACCGTACCACGACTCATAGGTCACCTTGACTGGAGTTCCATACTTTTCATAGTGCATAACTACAAAGAGTACTATGGCCCGTACAATGGAGTTACCAGTCGTAGGACCAATCATACCATGAACTCATGCACCAGGCCATATCTCTGCTTCTCACCACGACTCACACTACGGCCCATACGATGCTCTTACGAGTTGTATCAAGGATCTTAGTACAAGTCTGTACTGTAATTTTTCTAAAACCTATTTTTGTTTCACCTGCACACTGAGTAAACATAAGTTAATACACTTGGGTTGCCTCCCAAGAAGCACTTGATTTAACATCATGGTACAACACAGGTGGTTCAGTTACTTAGAATTCACCAAACTGCCTCATGGGTTGCCTCCCAAGAAGCGCTTGATTTAACATATCGACACGACTCAAGTCTCTTGACTACTCAGACTTCGTCAAGAAACTTAGTATCCTCGATTGCTGATACCACTCTAAACTCATTGGGCTGCTTCATTGTCCAGAAGAAATTGAAGGTGACCTCCTCTTTATTAAGCCTAAATTTTAGTTGGCCAGCCTTGACATCTACTAAAGCCCTCCCAGAAGCAAGGAAGGGTCGCCCCAAAATGATGGGAACCTCAAAGTCAATCTCGAAATCTAGGATCAAGAATTCCACTGGTAGAATGAATCTATCAACCTTGAAAAGCACATCAAATAGGATCCCCACATGCTTCTTCATAGTACGATCGACCATCAATAGCCGCATAGTAGTCAGTGTGGGGCCTTCCAAGACTAGTTTCTTGAACACAACTAATGGCATTAGGTTGATGCTTTCTCCCAAGTAGTAGAGTGCCTTCGTGAACTCAACGTCACCAGTAGTTCATGGAATGGTGAAGGAACTTGGATCCACCTTTTTCTGGGCAAGGAATTGTGAGGCAACGACACTGCAATGATGTAAGTTACCCACTAGCTCATAACTCACGGACCTTTTCTTGGTAATAAGGTCCTTCATAAATTTTGTGTATCCAGACATCTGCTCTAATGCCTCAACCAATGGTATGTTTATAGATAATTGTTTAAGCATGGATAGAAATCTCTAAACCTTATCATCTTCTGCCTTCTTCTTCATTCTTTGAGGGAACAGTGGTTGTGGTCATGCGATAACCTTATAGATCTGTGTGGCCCCTTGTTTCTTACCCTTTTTAGCTTCAGACTATTTTTTACCAATTGGAGCCTTAGTCAATTCAGCCTCTTCCTTAATCTCTTGCTCAACAACCTCATCATCATCATCAATCACGATCTCTTTCTTCCTTTGCATTTCAACTACAACCAGTAGATGGGGATCAACTGTGGTCTTTCCACTGCTATTCATCACATCCATATAGTGACTATCATTCTTTGGATTTTGGACTTTGTTTCTAGGTAGTGTTTCCTTTTCCCTAGGCTTTCGGGATGCTGACAGTTGACCCAGCTTCTACTCTATTTGCTTGATGGATTGGCATGTGACTCAACTCTCTAGCCCATGCCAGATATATCTCCACGAATGTCTTTTAGCTGCTCCTCAGTGGATCTCACCTTCTTGAGCATCTCAGCTATCATTTTCTCCAGTTTTTACTGTCCAGCCTCCCCCTCATATGCATTAGAAGGCACATACAATCCTATTTGGTCATTGCTGAAACCATCATTCCTTCTCCATTCTCCCACCGGCTCACGACCTCAACTCCTATATATGTACCCATTATGGTTGTAGTTGTCTTGGTATTGGTTTCGACCTTGATTTTCGGAACCCTTGCGCCAAGTGTCCTGTCCAAACCCTTAGGCGTTGGCCCAAAACCCAGCCACCTAGTTGTCCAAGAAGTTTGCCTCCTCAGAATCTAAATTCTCGAGCCCCGATTTCTATCTCTAAGCTCCCACTACATTTTAGCCCTAGGGCCCATGATATGCTTTTTGAGAAGGTCTGATGATGTACGAATATGGGCCAATTCCTGATCACGCTCCTTCTCCTTAATTCATTGGTCTGCAGTCATACCAACAACATATGTACCCGCAGCTGCTTTCGCTTCCCTGGTGTGCCAGACTCTATTAGTTTTAGTCACTCTATCAAGAATAGTGGCAGCTTGTTCCCATGTGTGACTCATCAGTGCTTTTCCTTCCACATTGTCCGCTACAACTTTAGTGTTATTATTCAATGACTTGTAAAAAATCTCCAACAAACTGTTATCAGGAATGTTATGGTTTGGTCACTTGGTCATCTTCTTATTAAATCTCAACCAGGTTTCATGAAGTGCCTCCATTTTTAGTTGTCGAAAATTGTAGATCTCATCATTAAGCTGTAGCATCTTGGAGGGTGGGAAAAGCCTTTCAAGGAAGCCTGTTTGAGCTCCCTCCAGTTGGTAATGGATTCATTGGGTAACTTCGATAACCATAAAGTGGCCTCCATAGACAAATAGAAGGGGAAGAGTCTCAGCCTTATTGCATCCTGACTGACACCGGGAAACCTGTACGCCTTGTATATTCCGATGGAGTTTATTAACTGCAGGTTGGCATTGTCAACTACATGACCACTAAACACCCTTTTCATATTCAGCAACTGTGTCATGGTTCTAGTGATTTCAAACTTTGCTGCAGCAGGCAAAGATGGTGGTACAATAGCTTTAATTGACCCGACTTCATCAATATTCGGGTCATCCTCATCAAAGAATTGAGGGGCATATCTCTGGCCTCTGTTTCCCCTTTAATGGTGGCTAGCATTAACCACTTCATCCTGAGCATCATTGGCTTCTTGAAGTGTATCTTTCCTAGCTTCTTCAGCAAGACGGGCATCTTTTTGCTCTTGGTTCTCCATTTTTCGCTGTGTTCTTTCTACTTCAAGATCCAAAGAAATCAGGGGTTTTCCGCTCCGTCGAGTACTTGGAATTCACCAAGGGACAACCTATGTGTATCAAAAACCAAAAGAAAATGTAAATGAGGAAATAACAATTAAAAGTTAAACACAAGAAATTAATCTAATCTTAGTCGTATTCCCCAGCAACAGCCCCACTTTTTTATAATGCTCAAACTCACACTCCTGAAAAAGTATGAAGCGGACGTTGTCAATAAAGAACTTAATAAAGGTTGGGGTCGAACCTACAGGGAATATGGTAAGAACTAGAATAATGTCGGTATTTAAGCTTTTGGGTATGTTATCTCCAAATTGGGGGGTTTATAGAAAAAAATTTATAAAAAAAGATTTAAAATTAGTTGTTGTTAATCAAAATTTGCAATTAACTAGGGTAAGTGTTCCCCAAGGGTTCATAACTACTTTGGGTTTACACTCATGATCAATCCCAATGCTTACTTGTAGAACTAATGACTAGGCTTCATCCAAACGACTAGTTCATCCCAATTGGACGATTATACACAATCATCGGGTTAGGTCTTATGAGAAATTTCAATTTAACCATTATCAATTTGTTCCAAATTAACTATACTGCGACCACAACTCAAGTTATACAATGATCATAAAAATAAAGTATTTGTTTCAATTCTCTTTTCCTAATCTCTACTTCTCTAAGTTCAAGCAAGTAAGGAATTTGAGCAAGCTCTAATGTTGCGCTTCATTAAGAAACATTAAATATGAAGAGAATAAAATACAAGAATTTAGCATTGGTTTCATATGACTTTGTGTAACCCTAGTTTGTTAATCCATCATGGTTCCCACAATCCTAGTTGTGGATATTTTAGCCTCTAATGATTGTAAGATTATAATTAGTGTTCATAGACAAACACATAATTACATACTTACAATGATGATTGAAAGAAAACATGCTTTGAATATTGCAAGAAAAGATGATGAACAATTTGAAGAAGAATTTGAGAAAATCCAAGTTAAGGTCTCAAGAATTGTTCTCCAATATTGTCAAGAACTAATTACAAACTAATAATGAATCAATTCTAACTCCTTCTAAACGTCCCTTGACTGATAGAAACCTAAAAAGTATTTAAACAGATAATAAAATCCTTTTCCTAAATTAATAGAGAAATAACCAAATATGGCATCGACACTTCATACGAGCCGTAACAGGATTGTACAAGTCGTGCCTTATCTCGTACATCCCTTGGCTTCTATAGAATTTGCTAAGTATTGGCATCTGGTATGACTCATAACAAGATCCTATGAGTCGTAAAATCTAGTCATGGTTTGACACTGAGAACTCTGGCATCTTCTGAAGATTTTTATGAGTGTCTTGGTACACCTCGTTCCTTGCTCCTGCGACTCATAAAAACTTGTCATACCATGAGATCTACCAAGTCCCAAAAATCACTAAAGCTTTCCACGACTCCTGGTACGGGTCGTATGTCAATCTACGATTCGTAATTGCTACCTGTATCAGGAGACTTCAACTATGCAAATTTCTCTAAAGTATTCTACAACTCAAGTTATGGCTCGTACCAAGATGGTACGACTTGTACTAAGAGTGGTACTTTGCCTTTGCCTTGTACCAATCTTGTGGGCTTTTCCACGAGTCTCAGTACAACTCGTACAATCTAGGTATGGCTCATACTGAAATCCGTACTTGGCCTCTTTTCTGCACTTTTCTGCAACTTTTGCACATTTCACTCCAACAACTATTTTACCTAAAAAAAAAGTAAGAGAACCTTATGTCCATATAAACACACCTAAGTTCATGCTATTTTTCCAGTTTTAAGCGTCGAAAATGTTGTAAATCTCATAGAACATTATTATTCCTTAGTTTGCTAATTTGGCTAATTATCTTGTTACTGACATGATGCTAGAAGATTTCACTTTTCATCTGAGGAAGAAATTCCTTCCTGATGTGAATAAGTACTTTTAAGATTATCCATATTTGTTCCAGCTCTATGTTGATAATCTTATAAGGACATGTATCCCAAAAATAGAAATGATGAGTATTCTTGAGGCTTGTTATTCATCTCCTATTGGGGGACACCATGGTGGTGCTTGATCTGCCCAAAAGATCCTGCAATTTGGGTGTTATTGGCCTATGATAGACCAAGATGCAAAGGATTTTGTAAAGGCATATGATTTATGCCAGAGGCAAGGAGCTATATCTCAATTACATGAACTTCCTATGACCGCAGTCCTGGAAGTAAAATTATTTGATGTATAGGGAATAGACTTCGTGGGTCCGTTTGTGAGCCTTCTGGTCAGAAGTATATCCTGGCAGTAGTGGATAATGTTTTGAAATGGGTGAAAGCCATGGCATTGGCAGATAATAACAAAAAGAGTGTCACTACATTCTTGAAAAAGAATACATTTTCAAGATTTGGTACTCTGAGAGCTATTATTAATGAAGAGGGTTTCAATAAATATTGTAATGACCCGTCCAATTGCTATAGCACCTTGACAACATTGACGCAAGAATTTGAATTTCTTTTTGCAGGAATGGTTTATTTTCTAGTAATAATAGATGTAATTGATGTAGGTTAATACAAGGGGGTCAAATTAAAAAATTTTGTAGGCTAGGAAACAAGATTGGTATGGCAGGCATGACGTTTGCCTAGGCGGGACCGCTGTAGCAGAGCAAGCATCACTGCAATGGAAGACGCAGACCGTAACTCCATGTTTTTGCCACTTTTAAAAACCCAGATCCTATTGTAATAGGGATTAGTCATTAAAATGACCTAGAAATAAATTTTAGTTATTCTAGCAAGAAAATAATAGGGTAGCTAGAGAAGGGCAAGACTCTACCATCATCCCCAATGGATTTCTTCAAGAAACGTTAGACTCGGTGCAAGAAATAAAACTCCATTTATTTTTGGGCATTAGCTTGGCACCTAGGTATT
The DNA here is from genome assembly GCA_018107945.1 of Datura stramonium. Taxonomy (NCBI): domain Eukaryota; kingdom Viridiplantae; phylum Streptophyta; class Magnoliopsida; order Solanales; family Solanaceae; genus Datura; species Datura stramonium. Next base: position 27,466 of record JACEIK010003325.1, on the reverse strand, counting down.
TTATGACTTACCTTTGTGTTAGACATCGATTAGTGAGTCATATACGTGTGTGATTCATATGCTATTGATAAGTAAAATGAAAGATTTTAATAATGAGAATGACCGGTGTAGACCATAGAAAATGATTATTTAGGGTGATAGAAATAGCTTGAAAAACAAGGAAGGAAAGAGGGAACATATAGCACAACGAAATTATTAAGTTTGGATATAATCTTGATGTTATCTTTTGAATGCATGTCGTAGATAGCAAATGTTAAACAATTATTTTAATGGTATATCCAGGTGGGGTATTTCTTACTTGGATATTGTTGATTGTTGTAGGTATCAAGATGTGTATTAATATGGAATTTTGATAGAATTCCTAAGTCAAGTACAAAATTTGAAGGACTTAGTTATGGTGTGATTATGAGTTGGTAACGAGTTTATAATTACACTAGATGTAGAGAAGTAATACAAACGGCTGTGTCTTGAATTAGGGGTGACTTGATAGATGGGTTTCTCAAAATGAATATTGTCCTTGAATAGTGAGAATTTGTGAGGTTGGACTAATAAATAATGTAATACGGGATACAACATAGGGTTCCATAAATAGGAGCGTAAGTATTTTAACATCTTTGCGTACTTGTAGATGTATGTCTAACATTCCACATATAGCTTAGATGTAATTAAAAAACGTAAGGAACAGGGCTTTGACTAATGCCTTGGGTATTGCTGATTTGATTGATGTATTTGGATGGTCTTCCAACAATAATTTCCCATTATACTAATTTAATCATACGGTTTGAATAAACTCTAAATTGATTGAATTGTGAATATTATTCTTGAACTGTAAGTGAAATCATGACAATTGTGGTGAACCGGTGATCCTTCCTATGTGGTGATTGATTGAGAGCATGATGACAGATGTTGAAGATGAATGGGTAACACATCCTTACCCTAGGCTAGGAGGCTCATGTCTGAGATAAGCATCCAGATGAGTGATTGAGTATGAAAATGAACATGTGTATAAATAATTAGATATGAGTGGCGCATGCCCGAAGTGAGCATCCGGGCGAGCAATTATAATATGAGTGGCTCATGCTGAGGTGAGTATACAGACAAGCAGATGAGTGGGAGCGGGTACCACGCTGGTATAGTACATGGATTTCTAGAATCCTCTGCAAGTCATGACAGGAAGGGCAAAAATAAGACCTTCTAGCATGTTTTTACAGATATACAGATGTGTGATAAACATTTGTATATACAGATGTGATATGTGATATACCAACATGATTTGGACATGATATGTGATATATAGAATGAGATTAGGGANCCAACATGATTTGGACATGATATGTGATATATAGAATGAGATTAGGGAGGTGTAGATATACTATACCGGTATTCCTATATGGACATGACTCTACTAATATGATTGATTGTTTTAGAGATGATGGTTTAATTGTGTTACTTGATGATTGTTTATAAAGGTATGTTGATGTTGTTACATGTAATGCATGGTGACCATCTGAATTGGGCTGGGTCTTATAAAATTGAGCTAGGTTTATTTTGGTTATTAGTTCCATAATGGGTATTCGAGTCTATAACGCTCATGCTAGGTTGATCCTGAATGGGTGAGTGGTTCCACTAATAGGTGTAGAGCTAAGATATTGCAGAGAATAAGATGGTCTATTAAAGGTTAATGATGGATATATAAAAGATAACTGGTATAGGTATAATATCGTGGAGTAGTGGAATGAATAGGGAGTAATTGAAACGAGATTAATTAATGAAAATTGAAGAAGGTGATGGGTAAGGGGAATTTGAAGAAGAGAAGAGTCAGGAATGCCGAAACACTATTTAAGTAGGTTTACCACTACCGTAAGTGTGTCTTCGCTATTATGGGATCACAGTAGTGGTCAAGTCATCCTTTCAACAAGATGACCGTACCAATGGAGAAATTGGGACGTTTCTGAATTAATTGTTAGGTTTGAGTGGGGGAAAATTGTAATACATGTTCATGGGTGTATACGTATAGGCGTAATTGTGTACTTAAATGAGGATCTAATCGATATTTAGACTTGGCCTTTGTGTATGTTTGTTGTAACTAGTAAAGGTTAGACAATTTCATGTTGATTATCTACTGTTGTATGAACAAACCCTAGTCGGCCGATAATTTCTATCAATACGTGTGGTGTACTGATTCTACCTTGCTACACCTTTTTGGGGGGGTAGGTTGTGGCAGGTAATTTGCAATATCATAGTTGATGAGGTTATACTGAACATTAGCTTTTGCATTCTCTCTACAGGCGAAGTTGTGTCATTTTATTTTGTCAGTATTGCAAGTAGAACTCTTGTACTTGTCTAGATTAGATCTTGGGAGAGTCATGATTTTGGCGGGATTATTTGCAAATTTAAACATTGATTGATTTATGTAAAGTAATGAGAAATATTTTATATTTGTATATGTTGTTTAAAAAGGTATTGAATTATCGGTCTCACAAGTACAAGAGCAATGTCAAGTAAACTCCTACGAATTGGTGTGTTGACGTCCACATCTAATCTTCAGGAAGTTATGAGGTATTTAGGAAGTCTTCCCCTTTATTCTTTCCTATCGTGCTGTCTGAGCATGTCGTTCGCCTGACTTGATTCCAATTAGTATCTGAAGGACTCCAATTGGTATCTCAATGGGATCAATTGATATCGGACGATGTAAATTCTGAGGGAATATGAAATGATTTACAAGTGAAGGATAGTAATGATGAAATTGTCTTGATAACTGACCGGAGGGATGAAAATACCTGTAGGTGTCCTGCTTAGTGAGTTTCGCTATAGCGAGGTGTGTCTTTCCCCAACGGACTCGGTACAACAACAAAAGGACCGCCATAGTGGGTCCATTGCAGTAGAAAAGTGATCGTTTCAGCGAACGACTACTAGGTGGAATCCGAATGCCCCTTTTTTTGAAAGAAATTGCAGTGATGTCAAAAATGATAAAATCAAGCATTCATATGCGAAGAAAACTACGATATGATATAAATAAAGAGGCCTAAATAAAGGGACCATTGTCTGAGGATGCCAAATGGGCATCCGTACACCAATAGTAAAAATAGATAGTAACCAAAAATAAGTAAAGAGAGAGTGAGAATTGTCTTACATGAGTTGGTAATTTACGAACTCACTAGGCTCTTAAACATGAGTTTTTGCTTAATTTTCAAGTCAATTAGGTGGATTTTATGCCTTTTCAATTAGGTGTATGGTACTAACATTATCTTGCAGCATCATGTCCATCTCTAGGCGGCATAGCCTAGGGAAATCCCTAATGCCCAAACAAACACTCAAGACTTAACTTCTAAGGAGGCCCAGCATATTACTCAACTTCGCTTTGGGCTGGTTAAAATGAAATCCTACTATTTTTCCTTCAAGGGGAATAGGTCCATCACTGCAGAAGCTCAGTTTTAGGTGGAATCCTTTAAAGATGGCTTCCAAAATATCTACAATCAGATCGAAATTTGGGATTGGGGTCCATACACAATACCCGTAAGCCCATACTTCCCTGAGTTGAAGTGGGAGTTCTACACCTCTTATAGGGTGTGACAAAGTGCCTTGAAGTGCAAAGTCCGAGTAGACACAATGCCCTTCCTTCTGTCTATGTGGGTGCAGGGAGAAGAAGTGAATATCACCCCATAAGCAATATGTAATACCCCGAAAACTCTAAGATCAGACCCGGGAGTTGAAAAGGAGAAAATAGGAATTTCTACACTAGGTACCAAGATGAGTCATCCAGTGACATGTCAGGAACACCACGAGTCATTAAGTGACTCATGAGGAGGGGTATTACCATGTTTGGAAATTTCAGGTTAGGGGTGACTACGAGTTGTTAGGTCACCATTGTCAATGGTGATATGAAGGAAGAACAAATTCGATAGGTAATGGGTCATCACCATGAGTCGTTGGGTACACCACGAGTCGTAGTGTCCCTCGTGGTGACCTTTAGAAGAAATTTGGCAGTGTAATTATGACGGGTGACCACGAGTCATGGTCCAATCGATGAGTCGTCCAGTCCCTCGTTGGGACTGACAGTGTATATTTTTATGTGAATTTATTAAGGGCTTCTCCATAATTTCTATGTTTCTAAGGCCTAAAGTATGTCATTTTAAGCCCAGAATAGAGTGTTTTAAGAAGGGTTAAGTCATTCTAAGCCTATCCTAATTCATGCATTCAAGCTTAGAGGTTTGAGAGGTGATCAAACTTAGTTTCTTCAAAGTTCTTCCTCAATTCTCTTTGGGAAATCAAGGAAGTGGTAAAATTAGATTTCTTCAGGTATTCAAGGCTATGAATGGGTGCAATTGTCCACACCCATTCCCAATCACCTCCCAATTCATGAAAATCCTAATTGATGATTCTATAGGGGTTTTGCCCAATATATGAATTCTCTAAGTTTCAATTATGGGTATTGTTACACCCCGTAAAATTCCTGACACATAGATGGCCTATTCGCATATTGGTTAAGAGTATTCGAAAGCCATACATGCTAGAAAAAGGCCCGGGAAAAGACCGGACAAGAAACCTGTCGAACCATCGCGGAAGGAGCCGGGGCAGAACCCCTCCGCGATGGCA